>PVJD01003582.1:0-159206 GCA_004026545.1 Mormoops blainvillei
GATTTGATATGTAATATGCCTTGGCAATAGTTATATTTGTTATTAAATATATTTGGTAAATTATTAGATTTACCCAAATATAGTAAATACTATATTACTATAGTATTAGTATACTATACTAATTAGTATTTTCCCAAAAGTAGTAAATTAGTAAATTGCCCCAAATTAGTAAATTCTTCAAGTTTCTAGCACTGTGACTGCTTTCCAGGCAAGGCCTTGTCTTGGGCCTCCCAGAGTAGCTGATAAACCTGTGGAACAGGGAGGTGCTTGCTGTGTCCAAAACCGATGCGGGAGCCCGGTTCCCGAATTGTCTGGGAGCCCAGTGCATCCCTGCAGAAATCCAAAAAGTAGAACAGAATTGCTGTTTTGAGGATGCCTTCCCTTAACTGCTGCCAGGCAGTCTGATCCCAAGTCACCCTCACCCAAGGGTACTGTGTTTTTCCTCACTCATACACTCTCCTACCCTAAATTGGGGAATAAAATAGATACTAATGCAAATTATTTCTGAAGTAAACGCAAACCCGTAAGCTTTTGACTTTCTCTGTAAGCTACTACAGAGGAAAACGACAGGTGAAAAAACGAATGTGTACTACACTTTGAAATATTATTGCCATTTATTTTTAGCTACAGTGTAAACTTCAATTTTTCCTTTGTTTCAATTAGGCTGCACTTAAACATTAAAGTTATTTTTAAAAATATTATGATATATGTCCACATAATATAATATAGAGAAAATACAGAAAAGTAGATACAGAAAAATTAGTTATTTCTACACCTCTTATCAAAAGACAACCAATATTAGTATTTTGTTTGAGTTTTTTTTGGTAATTTATGTTTAACTTTTCCTAGTTATGTGTTTAGGATCATATCATATATGGTAAACCCACATGTTTAATAATCATTCCTTTTGTAATTTATCACCATGATAATAAGCACACCGAAACAAGATAGTTTGAGGGTAAAACATGAGGTTAATTAAATTAATCTATATTTTTGAGAATAACTGATAGTATTTGGACGTGGTATTTTAAATTAATTTGGGAATTAATTTTACAGTGGAATTAAAATATAGAATCAGACAGATCTGGTTGAACTTTGTTTCAAAGGACTCAGCTTCTGCTACCACAGGGGTCAGTGAACTACAGTTTGTAAGCAACATCTAGCCCACTGCCTGTCTCTATAGCATAAGATTTGTTTAAACACAGCCACACCCATTCAATTGCGTATTGTCTATGACTGCTTTGACATTACAGTGACAGAGCTGAGTAGTGTGACAGGGATGGTATGTTCCACAAAATGAAAATATTCATTATGTGTCCCTTTACAGAGAAAGTTTATGTAAACTTGCTCAGGAGGCTAGAAGATAAAACCAAGTAATCGAATAAGAATACTAAATAATGCTTGTTGAATACTTAGTCTTGAGAGTGAGATGAGGAAAGCAAAGTCTTCCATGATTCAGCAGAATTAGAGTTCAGAACAGGCAAAGGACGTTAGAGACTGCCTAACTAACCACATTCTAAGTTACAGTCAACGCTTGATTCCAGAATGCTTTTGCTCTATTAATTGCCTTTACATAGTAGTCTACCTGAAGGAATAAAAGGTTTTTATTCTTTTTCCTGTTAGTTTCATTGTAATGCTGAAGATATTTTAGCATTTTCAATGTAGTCTTATTATCAGTATTGTTGTTGTTGTTATTGTTTAGAATAGCTTGTTTTAAGTGTTCACTTTAACAATCAATGACTTTTTCAAAGTCCACAAAGAAAATGCTCTGGTACAATCCTTAAAACAGTATAAGTGAAGCCAATGAGCTTTCACATTAGCTGTTTTTCTTCAGTGCATAAACTTTGATTGGTTTGAATTTATTGTCTATGAAGTATTTATATTTAGCCTATTGTAGAGTCTACACTATACTGTGCAGCAACTTTCCCACAATATCATTTCACAGTAATTTATGCATGTTGGAATGATTATTTTAGTCATAAGAATATGGTATATAGAACTTTGTTAATTTTTTTAAGTGATAAAAATGCTAATGAAATTAAGCTCTGAGAAACCCTCATTTTCCGTTCACATAATTTAACTCCTGAATTATTTCAGTGTAGCCTAAAACAGAAAGATTTTGCAAATGTTTCAGATTTCACACGAAAGCTCAATCAATCCAAAATGCTGTCTGTGAACTGACAAGCATTTTCTATAGTCGGACTGTCAGAATGAAAGTTCAAGGAGAAAACAAAGGTAACAGAAGAAAACTCTCCTTTGTTTTGCAAATTTCAGCTGTACTTTTTGACCTATTTCTATCCCAAATGTTTGTGCTGAAGACTGACACCTTTACAGATTGTTTATACTCATTCTAGAACTCCAGAATTTATATGTAGTAGATAGGATTATTGCACTTAATTTTGGTTTTAATGTAATTATATACCATACCCTTTGCTTTGTGAATTTGCAGTGCTTCCTACTAGAATATCCAGAGTACACTTTTTTTTTCTCCATTAAATGTTGGGTTTGTGATTTGCTTTCTCCAACAGAACGTGAGCACAAATAATGCACACAGAGGTTTTTTCTGTGTATTGGTGATTTGGTGTGGCTTTTCAGAGTTCCTGATTTCTGCCTTGAAGAAAATTAGTCGAGAGGTAGCTACTCAGATTGGATCACAGAATGAAAATACATGGAAAAATCTAAACTAGTGTTTATCCGCCTCTATTATATTAATGACATTCTCTAAGGAAGTTTTTCAGACTTTTTTTTCTCTAATGCTCCTCCCATGCATAAAATTTGAATACTATAGAAATACAGTTTTAACTTTATATTGTGGCATTTTGGAAGAACGTAAAGCATTGTGACTAAAATCACACACATACATCGAGAAACAATTTTTACCCTATTGGGGTTGATATCACTTTCATTCATAATACTTAATTTAAACCCAACCTTTGGCCCAAAGGCTTGCCTATCCACGACTGATAAGGTCATTCAAACCACAGGGGTCAGATAGCCCAAGCTTGTGAAATAATACTTTATTATAAGCCACCAAAATTTCAATTTGTTTGTTATGCTACAATTTGGCACATACCACAAAATATTATATCACCCTATTACATAAATATACATTTATTTAACCAATATTTATTGAAAACTTATAGAATACCAGACCCTATTCATGACAGTGGATACGAAAGTAGAGATTATGGCTTAGAAGACACATAATAATGAAATAACTACAATGATAACAGATATTGTTCAGAGCTGAAAATTATAGCAGAAACAAAACAAGCCAAGGAAAAACTTTGAAACAGAAGCTTTGTACAGGACGGAAGAATTCTGATGTTGGAAGGAAATTAAAGAGTTTGGGAAAATTATGAATAAATTTATGCAGGTAGAGTAAGGCTCATTCAAATGAAGAGGAAATTAGTGAGAGATGAGCCAGGGGCGAAGTGAGGACTTCCTAAGGTAACCTGTGGGGTTATGATTTTATCCTGTGGCCATGACAAGTCATTGAAAAAGTGACTTTTAATATACAGTTTAGAAACCCATTATAATACATCCATGTATGAGCCTATGTTCAATGAATTCCCTGAATAGCTGTATGAAAAAGTGTGTCTTGTAAGTATTTTCTTCTTTCTTATTTGTTGAGAAGCTCCAAACCTTTAAAACATCTCTCAAAGAGTTCTGTAACCCAGCTGAGACTAAGACAAACTTAAAAGTGTTGTGTAGAGTATTATATTCAATTTTGTGGTTTTGAGATAGAACTCTGGCTATATTATATAAAATAAGTGTAAAGAATTAAAATTTAAAACAAAGCGATGTGTCAGCAGGGAGTGACTATCAAGGGAAAGGTGACAATAACAGAAAATATGGAAGTGTTAGTGAGTAAGTAGACTGTTTAGAGAACTATTTTGGAAACAGGATTGATGGGACATGGAAACTTAATATCTGGGGATGGGGTAAGTTGGGGAGGATGAATAGATAATTCTGTGTTTCAGGTTTGGGAAACTGGAGGGACGGTAGTAGCACTGCTGTGTACAGGTAGTATTTGAGGTCAGGATGTTAATGACATGGCTGGAGCCAAAGCTCGAATTTAAGTAGACTCAGGAAGACCCCTATCTAGTCTTATTCCTATCCATATGGGCAACACAAGCTCATCAATCTCAGGAAAATCATCTCGATGGATAAAGAAGGCAATGGGAGGATTATATCTGCTTTACCACCTATGGAGCCTTTCCCCTAATTGGCTAAACTGCATGCCATCTCAAGTTAAGTGAGCACTTGTACCCCAGGGCATCTCACATCTGCTGACCTATGAGTTCCCACACCTTCCTCTCCCACCTTGTCTCTCAAAGCCACGTGGCTTATAATTGGTGTTCCATTAATATCCTAGACTTTTTACATTGTTAACTATATACCATTCAATTTCTGAACTGTGTATTTATCTTTCAATTCCCTCTGCCTGGTATGTGACTAAATATATTTAACTTTTATACTAATCCTCTGAAAATCTAATTTGACAATGTCAGGCTTGGCTATAAGCTTTACCCTTAACCATTAATCATAAGTTGTTTATACTTTTATGGCTGAATTAAAAATGTTATATTGCTAATTTTCAATTTGTCTGCTAGTCTCTTTAAACTGTGATCATCTTAAGTGCAGACCCCTTGACTAATCTACTTGTTTTTGCATCTAGGGCATACTATATAGCCAGGGAAATAAGTATTTCCTATTTGTCTTGTTAAGCAAATGAACAGATGAATTGTTGTTAACAAAATGGCCTAATATATCTTTCCTATCACATTCACCTTCTGAAATTCTATTCAAACTCCACCTTCTTGAAGTGGCCTTCAAGACCCTCTTTATCTCACTCCATTCAAGGTGCTATAACAAAATACTACAGACTGGATAGCTTATACACAACAGGAATTCATTTCTCACAGTTCTGGAAACTCCAGGTCCAAGGTCAGTGTGTCAGTATGGTCAGGTTATGGCTCTCTTTCAGTCAAAAGCTTCTTAACTTTCCTCACATAGTAGAAAAACATAGCCTGCTCCCTAGGACATCTTATATAGAGGAACTAACCCATGCATGAGGGCCTAATCATCTCACAAAGGCTCCATCTACTAACATCATGATCTTGGTTAGGATTTCAACATATAAATTTTGGAGGGATGCAAACATTCCAACCATTGCTGTCCTTGTTACAATCAGACTTTCCTTAACTGTAATCTTACAGCAAATTTGGACTCTATATTAAGGATTGTTACAATTTGACTCTATACTAAGGCTTATTGCAATCTGACTTGCTTAAAATATTTCTTTAATTTTTTTACTCATATGGAATGCAAATTAAAATCATTTTTATTCACCTCTCCCCAATGCTTGACATAAGAGATTTGCACATTATACATACCCAAAAATCAAAGCTTAATATACATAAATATATAATTTTTATGTGATTAATAATATAGTACATTTATATTTTTAATCATTTATAATTATTTTGGGTAACTCTATTAGATTTTAAAAGCCTCTATTATGACTTTGAAAAAATTCTGATGTCTTTGCCATTAATAATCTGTTACCTGCCATGTCATTGATAAACTTGTCCCCAGTTTTATATTAAATTGAAGTTTTGGTGCAATGTATTTTTATGATAGAAACTGGGAACCAAGATGATACTTTTGTTATTTTAAATGTGCTGGTTGTCACAATTGTTCCCAATATTTTAATCTGCAGTAAATTTGTCACAAATGATTTATTCTACATACCTATAATAAGAAAATCTTAATAGAAGGCAAGGAACATAGGATACTTTATCTTATCTGTGAACTCTAATCATCCTGAACTTTTCTGAGATAGTTTATCAAATTGGTGCATTTCTTTAAAGATTGTCTTTTTCAGTTCTTTGTGTAGAATTTTTTCCTCTCTTCGGTAGATAAATCCACATTTTCATGCATTACTTAAACTTGGTACTTTGAAAACAAGTGAATTTCTCACAGTAGGAAGCTGAGTTTTCATGGAGTAAAGGATCTATTCTGTAACATCAGCTTTGTGAAAACACATAACTTGTACAAGCTCAAACGATTTAATGAATAAAACATGAATCTCTTAAAGAACAGTGCCTTGTCCTTTAGCTAGGGACTTCAAAACTTTTGTTTAGAAGACACTGCCACTTTTTTTCTAACCTTTTGGAAGGACTTTGTTCTGCAAATTTATCTCCTCTCTATCCCCTTTCATGTCATTTCAACCACTGGTTTATTTAATTGCATTTTATTGTCATTCAATAGATCACAAATATAGTTATTGCTGTATTTTCAAACCACAGAGGAAAGAAAGATCTTATTTACATCTAGTAAAGCTCCAAGGAGTCACAGAAAATTGTGCTTTCCTGGGGACTTTATGAACATGATCTTATGACCTATACAATATACTCAATGACAAATCTTTACCTTCTCGTTATTTACTATTCACAGTTAAATTTTTAAAGATTAAAAACTAAAAACCACAAAGTATTTGTCTTCCCCTGACTGGCTTATTTCATTTAGCATAATATTTTTCAATTCCAACCATGCTGTTGCAAAAGGTAGGAATCCTTCTTTCTTTCTGTTGTGTAGCATTCTGCTGTTTAATATGATCTCACCTATAAGAAGAATCTAATGAAATAAAAAAAAGCTAATGAACAAAATAGAACCACAGACATGAGAACATGGAACAGACTGGAAGTGACCAGTGAGGAGGGGGGAGGGGACAATGGTGGAAATAAAGGGAAGGGACTAGTCAAAGAGTATGTATGAATGACCCATGGACATGGACAACAGTGTGGGGACAGACTGTGGGAACATGGAGCGGGGGTTGGTGGGATGTGTAGAGGAGGGCAAAGGGGAAAAAATTGAGACAACTGTAATAGAATAACAATTAAAAATGATTTAATTAATAAAAAAGAATTTTCCCAAAGCCACACAACATTGAAATGGCAGTGCAGGGACTCAAACCTAAGTAGTCTTGCTCTAGTGTGTACTCTACCCCTCCGTGATATAGGTACTCTTTCATAAGCACCATGTATGTGTACAAGTTTTTCTCTAATAAAGGTCTTATATGGTAGAAAAATAAATAAATAAAATAAAAGGAAAAGAAAATATGCCCAGAGCAAAAAATAAATAAACAAAACAAAAAAACCCTCAAAAACATATTTTTGGCCTGTCATTACAAGAACCTATCATGCTAGATACTGATTAAACTCTTAAGAGGAGATAAAAGATCCTGACTTTAATGTGTGTTCCTGCACAAACTCTCCCAGGGCTCATCAACTCTGACAGTTTTACTAGGCTCCATTAACCATTAGTTAAATTAGCCATAACTTTTTAACATTATTGGTTAATTGCTTTGTGATTCTGAGGTAACTCCAGAGTACACTAAAACTTCCTGCCGAAACAATACGCGTTTCCTTCACAGTGTGATATCACACTGTTTAAATCCTGATCAGACTTGCAGTCGGAATGGCAATAGAATTTCCCTGCAGAATCAGAGAGCAAGAACTGGAGAATTTAGTAAAACAATTCATTGTTTGGTTCATTTGTACATGGAAATATTATTCTTAAAGGTTATTAACACCCTGAAAAGCATTATTTAAAAGCATTCTATGATTACCTGAAGGAAAACAACTATTAATGAGGAAAATTTTTTCTTTGTATTGCTGTTGAACTTAATTGCTTCCTTTTGAAATTTGCCTGTCATTTGGAACTATGGATAAATAACTGAACCCAAAATTAAACTCTTGTGAGTACAAGAAGATAAATTGTACCCACTTTTTTCATTCATGTGTTCCTTTATTCATTTGTTTTTACAAATAATCATTAAAAGCATACAATACTATCAATACTACTGAGGACCCTTCAGTTGAATCTATCTTAAAGAACATGGTACTATAAATATAACTCTATTTTTTAACTATTCGAGAAAATGTGTATTTCCTACTGTGTATTTGCTAGATAAATTAAAATGCTAAATATACAAATGGAAAATAAATATAATTATAATTTTTAAGTTTTGAATCCATTCTTTTTCTTAATGATTTTCCAGCCAAATTATTAGTTATTCCCCTTATACATTTAACAAATATTTATTTACTTTTTCAACTGTATTGAGATATAATGTACATACAATATTGTTTAAGATATACAACATGATGATTTGACACACATATGTATTGTGAAATAATTACTGCAATAAGGTTAGTTAACACATGCATCACCCCACACAGTTACCTTTTTGTGTGTAGTATGTACTGTTAAGATTTATTCTCTTAGCAACTTTCAACTATGTTATACTGTATTGTTAACTATAGCCACTATGTTATACATTAGATCCCCAAAACTTATTCATCTTATAACTGGAAATTTGTATGTTTTAGCCAACAAATCCCCAAATCTCCCACTACCCAGTCTTTGACAACCCCTAATCTACTCTGTTTCTATAAATTTGACATTTATTTTGAGATTCTACATATAAGTGAGATCATGCAGTAACACAAATATTTATTGATTATCTGTTACATGGCAGAGAAGAATCTAAGAACTAGAAATAAATAGAAGTGGATAAAACAAGTTTTTGGCCTCACAGAAAAGTAGAACAAAAAATGAGTACACACATAAATACATTTCTACTTAGATACTGACTGGTGCTATGAAGAAAAATAAAGGTGGGTAATTCGAATAGTGACTACTTGTGGTGTTTTTGAGGGAGGGGCATGTTTTGAAGGATAGTTAGGGAAGGCCTCACCCATAAGATCATATTTGAACAGAGACCTGCCTGAGCAATATGAAAAAGTGAGCCTGTGGATACTTAAGGGAAGAAATTTCCAAGTTGTAAGTAACATGTCCCGAGCTTGCTGGTGCAAAATGATCAAATGAGTGAGAAGCAACGAGTAAAAGATGTGGCAAGAGGGACTGGAGAAATGCAAGTACAGAGAGGCAGAATAGGTAGTCCACAAAAACATCTTTTTCTTTTTTAAGTGAGATGTGATGCTCCCAAAGGATTTTCTAAATTTGAATTTTAAAATTCAAAATTTAGAAATGAGTGTGTCTGTATCCCTTTTTCTAGTTTTCTCTAATGTTAACAGCTTAAATAACCATGGGACTTTAATCAAAGTTTAAAAAATTATGATTAGTGTAAGACTGTCAGATGAATTACAATCTTCATTCAGATTTCTCCATTTTTCCTACTAATGTACTCTCTTCTGTTTCAGGATGTAATTCAGCATATCATCTTGCATTTATTTGTTATGTCTCTTCCAATCTGTGATAATTTGTGTGTTTTTTTTCCATGACCATGACAAGTTTGAAAAATACTAGTCAGTTAATTTACAGAATTCCATTCAATTTAGGTTTGCCTGATGTCTTATGATTAAAATGAGGGTATGAATTTTGGGGAAAAATTGCACCAAATTCAGGAAACGAGTATCAACGTGAGTTATTACTGGTGTGATATTAATCTTAAATTTTTTTAAAGGGGTGATAAGACTTAACCAGGTTTAGAGACGATCTGCTGGCTGCTGTTTGAGGACTGATTGCAGGCAAACAGCGCCCAGCAGGAAAAGCAGTTAGGAGGTTTTCGTGATAATCCAAATGAAAGGTGCTTGTGGTTTGCGCAGGGATGTTAGTAATAGAGGTGTCAAGAAATGGTGGCATAGGCTCCGGAATGAATTCTTACGGATCTTTGAAAGAATACCAGCTGGATTTGCTGGTGGTTTTTATTTGAGGAGACAAGTTTAGCATCAAGGATTTTGTCTTGAACAACAGGAAGAATGAGATTGTCACTTACTGGTAAGGGAAAACTGGTGGGAAAAACAGGTGGGGGTATAATAAGAGTTTGCTTTTAGACATGTTAATTTTGAGGTGCCTACTCTGTGTCCAGGTGGATTTGTTTTTCAGAGTTTGTATTTGGACGGAAAGTATGTATTTCAGAAGCATCTATGTATAAACTATATTTAAGGCCATGAAATTACATGAGTTCACCTCAATAGTGAATAAAGGGAAGAGGCCCAAGGATCAAGACTCAGCATGCTTCACATGCTTATTCCTGTGTGTTATCTTATTAGCAATGTTGTAACATGTTACCATGATACAATAATAACCAGGATACTTAACAGCTCTTTGTTGGCTGCCTACTATGAGTGCAATATACAATGGTGAGCAAATCTGAAAAAGTCTCTTCTTATTGCACTTTCATTCTAGTGGTAGAGAACACAGAAGATGGTCATCGAACAATGACAAATGTTAAAAGGGTATATCATGTGGTAGTAAGTACAAGGATGAACATAAAACAAAGAGGAAAGAATTACTATGTTGTCCCTGAAGGCCTGAGAGGGTGATACTAAGCTGAGAGACCTCAGTGTCAAGGAACCAACTGTGAGAAGATTTAAGTGGGGTAGACCACCGTAAAGCCCTTACAAGGCACATAATTTTTGGCCCCAGTTAATCACCTTCTAGGAATGTTTCTATGGATGTACTCACATAAAAAGATCTTCAATGACTAATTTTATTATTGAGGGGGGAAATAGAAACACTTGAATTTTATCAACCTAGAACTAGATAAATAATTTTGAATCACACTGTGGTAGAATACCTGGTAGCCATTAAACAGGATAAGGTATATCTATATGTGTTAATATGAAATTATTTTTTTAGGTAGGAGAAACAATGGTCTTTGACATTACACATGTTATAATTTAATTAACATTTTTGCTTTGAGGATAAAGAATGTATATTTATATATATTTTTTAAGGAAACAAAAGAAGGTATTAACAATGATTATTCATGAGGAAAAGAAGCCAAGTTTTACTTTCCCTTTCTAAGACTTCAAAGTAATTTTAGTTTCCCATATATATGTTATGCTTTTAATCTAATTTTAAAATGATTAATTTAAATAAGAACTACTATTAAAATCACAAAAAGGTGGTACCTCCATCTTAGTACTGACACTTACTCTGTAAAGTCTTTCTTTTTATCTATCTGTTTTCATTTTTAACTCATATTCACAGAGCCTAGTGTGAGAAGTGGCTGGAAAGCCTCCTATACTTACATTCTTTTCTCCCACCAATCTAGCTTAATATTTTTTATAATTCAATAAAAGTTTATTATTGATTGATATTTTAATGACCCTTAATAGTATAAAGATGCATTATTTAATGCTTTTATCCTTAATATAAGATTTTAATCAAAGTTGGCAGTAATATGAGTGGCATTTTCTAGACAAAGTATTAAAATATTTATATATAATTTTATATGCATCTAAAATAATTATTTCAAAATGAAATAAACATTAAAACAGCTTTTATTTTTAGAAGTTCTAATTCTTTTATATTGTCACAATATTTTTATGTTTCTAATATTTTTATGTTCACATCCAGTTTGCATCATGTCAATAATGTTAGTGGGCAGCAGTTTGTAACTGATTGATTGGTGATGGGATGGGCTGGGGACAGCACTCCAAAGCATCAGGGAGGGCCTGGTTGACCTAAGTGTACACATGACAACAGAAGAAAGGGAAGGAGAAGAGGATTAATTTGAAAAAATAATGAGAGGGTCTCAATTGACAGAAAGGGTAAAGAAAAAATTCAGAATGAATGAGGACATGGGTTATAGAAAAGATATTCCTACTGGTTATTGCTAGAAAAATCTAAAGTTCAAAGTGTTAAAGTTTAAAAAGCATCAGAGAATATTGCAATTCAAGGTATCCAAATGCATGACTGCCAGAGTGGAATGAAGGTAATTTTCTCTGTAAATCCCCTTGCAGGAATTCACAATGTCTATACTTATGTTACAGGTAATTCCTGTTTTTCAGGGAAACAAAGAGCATTCTATAATTGGAAACTTCCCCATGCTGGCAGTGGGTTCTGACCAAACCACTCTGCTGATTATAAGTTAGTCAAGTAAATTGTACCAATTTCGGGCAGCTAAATGAGTCTGTAGTTTCCCAAGGACGCTCTACTGATTTATGCATATTGCATTCCCTCAACCCAAATGCCAGGACCAGGAATGGGAGTATACCGAAGGAAAGTGAGCTGATGCACTTAACAAGCGATATACTTCCTGTAGCTTAGGTTCATTGTCTTACTTCTACTGCAGAGGACCTAGGTCTTCAAAGATCTGGTTTTTTGTTTGCTTGTTTTGTTTTGTTTTATATTTCTAGCTTCATTTAGTTTAATGCTAAAGAATATGTGAGGCTTGGCATATAAGTAATGGAGATTTTATATAGCTGATTTTTATAGAGTGATTATGTTCCTGATCTTATTTATATTTTTCTGTTCTTTGTAGTTCATGGTATTTCTGCCTATGAAGGACAGTGAATGGCTGTTGGTGCCTCCCAAGAATTTGTGACTATCTACTTCATGCCATTGCCTATTAAGTGGGGTCCTTTAAAGTTTCCATTGTGAACAGGGAATTATTGTTAAAAATATAAATGTATAGCAGTTCTAATAGATACTACTATGAGTAAATATTAGAATTAGTAATATAGTATTGATGCTTAATAACCATTAATAAAAATTCTTCCAAGATTTGAAAAATGTCTGTATTCAATTGTTCTGGAAAAGAAGAAAAACAACTGTTTGCCCCCAAACTAAGGTACACCAAATAGTCAGAACTGTGGCTGAAGAGTCAAATGTCACAGTCAGATAAATAAAAGAACAAGAGGAATAAGACATATTCATAAGTGAGGAGTACAAAATTCCAATACTTAAACTAAACCTCCATTAAAAATAAAAGAAAAGAAACTATATTTGTGAAAGGCACTATGTAAGATTTACCTCTATGGCAGCTTTGTCATATGAATATGTATGAACAATTTCACTACAGTTAGTTTTCATTTGAAAGAAACTAGAATTTTTCATTGTTTTTTGGGGGGCTTCTTTTTGTTTTTGTTTTTGTTTTGTTTTGTTTTGTATAAGCAACTCTGAATTTCATCTTTGAAGCCTAGGATTTGTAAAAGTAGAAAATTACTTTTAGGCATTTTGAGTTTTGTATATATTTTTGTAATACACAAAGTACAGTTTACTGAGTTTATTTATTTTTGACCTGAACTAGAGCTTAATTCAAAATTCAAGCACAAATAAAATGCTACATTAATCCACTGATCCTCCTAATTTAGGTATGTATAAAAATATATATTACCAACTAGAGCAACCAAAAATTTATATTATATCAAGATACTGAAATTTCAGTAAGAATTAAAAATTAAATGGCTTAGTCTTTCATTTTCTCATGATGTATTCTTTTCATATTTTGTTTTATGTGTGCTATTTAATGAATTATAACCTATGTCAGTAGTTTTTATTTTTTAAGTAGAACATATGATTTATTTCAATAAGCATTTTGTTACTGCATTTGCAATCTCAATGTTTCTTACATAATTCCAATAATTTAAATCAAACAAGAGGGTTATTTACTATAATGGAACATTGTAAGACTCCATAATTACTAAAACCAATATTTTTCTTTATACAACTCATGTACATTCATAGCTTAAAAATATTTATGAATAATAGTTTGACAATACATAACAGAGGAATATGGTTTGTATTGAAGGGTTTGAAGACAATCTCAAAACCATTTAATCTTTTTCCATGTCACTGTATTTCCACCATGGTTTTTGTATTTTTATATAATATTTTATTTTAAATAGACTTTCTTATACCAGTTTTAGATATGCAGAAAAATTAAGAAGACAATATAGAGAGTTCCCATATGTATAACACCCAGTTTCGCACTAATATTTTGTTAGTATGATGCATTTGTAAAATTTCATAAACAGATGTTGATATATTATTATTATAATATTATTATAATATAATTAACTAAGGAGAACTGGGCTTTTGGTTAAATTCTACTCAATTCTTCAAGACTTACTTAGCTCATGACCATATCAGTTATTCATCCTCATTCGTTCACTTAACATTCAACACTTTTTAAAGCCATATAGATAGAAATTCATTAATTATCAGAAAACTTGACAATTTGGAGATGGTCTTTGTAAATTGTTCTGTGCATTGCCACTGAAATTGACACAAAATGTGTGTGGCATTCTTGGATGCTCTGAGGAATGGAAGGTATAGGCAGAGGACATAGCAGCTCCAAAGGGCGTAGAATATATCTGATTTATATGGAAACGACAAAAGAAATCCAGTGTGTCTAGAAGGCAAAGGGGAGTGTAGGGTCAGATGAAGAGGAAGACTTATGCAGAAACAAATCCCGTAAGTCTGGCTGTTAGGAAAGAAAAAGCAGTATTCATTCTTAACTAAATGAGAAATCATTAGATACTAATAACTGGAAGATGTAACAGAAGGGTATCACATGAGGTGATTGACTAAAAATGTCATTCTGAAGAATGAATTGGGCATATAGAAACAGAGTAAAAGTACAGAGACTGGATGCATGTCCCATATTTATCTTGTCAACTACCTATAGTCTTTGGTTCTAATATGTATGTTTACTTCTCTATTTCCACTTAGAATGAGAGACATTTATGTACAGAGGACAAGTCTAATTTTTTGTTTTTGTTCTCCAAGTGATAAGCACAGTGTTAGATATGTGGTAGATACCCACTGTTGAAAGAAGGAATGATTGATATCTAAAACCTAAGAGTTATTTGACTCAGAAAGTCAAACTTCCTTTTTCTACTCCTGTTCACCAAATCTATTGTATAATTAGCTATTATATTTCCTTTCCTCTCAGTTGTTTTTTTTCCCCAAAGAGTTAGAAAAAAATCTGATTTCTTAGGTATTTTGTACTTGGTTTTATTTCTCAGATATTTGGTAATCTTGATAAATTTTTAAATGATATCTTTGCTAATTCATCACACCTTTTTTAATATGTATATCTCAAAAGGAAATCAACACTCTAAAATATATTTGGAAGAAGTGAGGACAGACTCATTGCATGGGGATTATCTATTTCTATTTTACATTTTTATTTGTAGATCTTGATTGTACCTTTTTCACAATAGCTCTACATTGTTGGCATTAAATTAAATGATTAATAATTTATCATCTTGAGTTCATGCCTTTATTATATATTTATATTTATACCCACTTATATTTTATTTATATTTATAATCTTGCCATTTCATTGACTGTAAGCCTTAGAAAGCAGAGTACTATTAACTAGACTAATTTTTAAATGGTAAGAAAATAAATGGTATAAATTTTAATTGGATTACATGTTATAGTACTTTTTTAAAGTTCTTTTTGATTTTAAAGGTCTAAAAATATTTTATAAACAAAAATCCCTACTCCCTTCTCATTTATTCCATTTGGATTTCCACATAGACTTATGTAGCTGACCTAAGATATATTTAAAATAATGGAATACAAACACTCAATAATCTACTAATTATCTTGATCTCTTCTGAGGTAGTTTACTTCCGTTATTCATTCGCCACGGGACAGATCTTTGCATAAATATGTACTTCTGTAGACAGAAGAATGTGTTAGTAAGGAGATAGCCATGCCTTAGTTTCTTTCCTTAAATGATCTTCATAAAAGAGCTTTTTATATTATTTGCTGAAATATAACATTGAGTAGTAATGAATTTCTGAATGTTAAAAGTATTTGGATGAAATGTTTTAAATGTACCTCAGTGTTTATCTTGTACAGCCATACATAGGGATACACAAACACACACAGGGTGGGGCAAGAGTAGGTTTACAGTGAAACAGAGGTTATTCTTATATTCTTATTTATTAATTATTGTATTATTTTCCACATGAACAACTGTAAACCTACTTTCACCCTTCCCCTACCTATAGGTAGCTTCAGATAATATCAGAGTAGCAGTGGTTTTTCTATTGTTTCTCAATGATTTCCTTCTTTCTTTCTTTTTGCTTTTTCTTTTTAAAATATTTTTATTTATTTAGTTTTAGGGAGAGAGGAAGGGAGGGAGAAAGAGAGGGAGAGATACATCAATGTGTGGTTGGTTCTCGCACGCCCCCTACTGGGGACCTGGCCCGCAACCCAAGTATGTGCCCTGACTGGGAATGGAACCAGTAAACCTTTGGTTCTCAGGCCACCACCCAAGCCACTGAGCCACACTAGCCAGGGATCAATGATTTCTATATAGGAACAAAATTATAAATAAAATTTTAATGGAATTTACATTAAGAATGGTTTTTCTAGATAATCTTGCTTATTTTCTTTATGAAAGACAATGAGAATTATGATTCAGGTATTTGTTTTTACTGTGGCTCTCTAGAAACATAGGCATCACTCTAATATTAAGTTCAGTTCTTTTAGCACCCTTTGCTCCTTGTGGTAGGCACACAATTCAATATGAAGAAAAATTATTAACTTGTTTGTAACTTTATAGACACAAATTTTCTTCTCTAGATTTTTATTCTATTCTTTATTTAGTTATTTCAATACAGGAAATTGCATTACCACCCTTTATTGTTAATGGCATCCCGTATATTATAAACACATGTTAACAGCATAAGTGGTCTGAATAAAATTAATTGGCTATATTTTTGCCTTTGGCTACATGTAAAATATATTTAAGCACTGAACTCTTTGTATATATTTGTCTAAGCTAAGAATATATGTTTAAAACAGCACACTTAGAAAAATAATTAGAGGGAATTAAGGTTAGAGAGTTTTTCTAAAGTAAGTTACATTTACATAGTTGAATGTTCTGATTTCAATGCAAAATCATTTTTGTGAGATTTATAAAATATTTAATTACTATTGATTAGTTGTAACCAAACATATCTCAAGAGTTGTTTAAGAAATATATTCTCAAGACAATGTACATAATAGCAGAATATTAAAAATGGCCTGAAAATCCATTCTCACAACACTTATTTAAATAATTACAATAAATCTACAGAATAGAAAATATGCAAATATTTTATTTCGATGTAGTTGTGTGTATATTGATATAGAATGTTATTTATGAAATAATTTAAATTAAAAACTGTTACAAATTTGTACACAGAGCCATATATTTTGTAAGCGATACAATCAAGTAAAAAAGTTCACTGCTGTCACAAAGAGAAAAGAAAAAAAGTCAACAACAGAAAATGAAAGGAAGAACTCAGCCTTATTTTGACAATTTACAAATAATTATTGAGTTTTTTCCTTTATATAATTAATTGTCTTTCAGGGTACTTATACTACAAAAGAATATGAGTTGAGGGGAGAATATTTTGAAATTAGTTAATGTTAAACTTTATATAGGTCAAAGTCATTACTGGAGCAATCAGTAACACAGAACAAAACGGCAGCGGTCTAGTGACAATGAAAATTACTTCACAAACACACATAACAGTGGCAGTCTCTCTGGTTGACAGACTGCCTTTATCCACACAGTGATACAGGGATGCTAGCTCCTTCTATTTTGCGGTTCCACCTTCTCCTAGGGTCTGTGGTTGTCTTCATTCAGCCAGGAAAAGGGAAGAATTTGGAGAAAGTGCAACAGATTCTTAAAATCTGGACCCATAAATTCAATATTCACTTTCCCTCAAAGAAATTTCACTTTCATAGCTACCCTAGATACCAAGATTCTGGAGAATTTGGTCCTGAAGCTGGGCACACCTTCCCAGTGATGGTGCTACCCTATAGAATATCTGTCACACTGCTCACGTAGAAATGTTCCTTGTTTCCCACCACCCACAAAGTCTTCCTTTTATGGCACATGGGGAAACACACATATGGGGAAACACATGTAGACATATTTTATGTACCTACCTCTTTTTTCCTGAGTGATTCTTTCCTTGTTAGACCTTTCAAAAGGAGACTTATACTTTCTTGATTCAAACACTTATTTTATTGAAGATGACACTGAAATCCAGAGATTAAGTGGCTTGTCAAGGGTCACATATTTAGTTAGTAACAAACCCATAATTAGAACCCATTTTTGTCTTATTTCCTCAGTACCTCACCAACCCAGATTACTTCAGCAAAATATAAAGGCCTTAATGCACTGATTATCAAGTCCTTAATAGCAGATGTACAATGCAGTCAAGAACAATGATAATAATAATAATAATAGTTTCTTAGGTAATTTGCATATCTTTTGTTTGATAAACAATATTTTGTTATTTTTAGTATCCTTTGGGCAAATACCTGTAACAGCAGGCCTCTACACAGTTCAGATTGTAAAGGACCAGCTCAACTGAAAATATTCAAAGCATACAGATGTCAAATTAAAAGGTCGTATACTTGAGTCTGACTTTGTTTTGCTTGTTTGTTCAGTTTGTTTACTGGATTCCATATATGAGTGAAATCATATGATATTTGTCTTTCTCTGGCTGCCTTATTTCACTTAATATAATGTTCTCCAGACAGACTAATAGATGACAGTTAGGTGGTGGGGGCAGGGCAGGAGATGAGCGGGTGGAGGGATTGAGCAAAAAGGAAAAAGGACTCATGGAAGGGACAACATTGTGGTGACTGCTGAGGGGAGAGGTGTATGAAGGTACTAAATGGTAATGGAAAAAAATACAACAAAGATTAAATAATAAAATAAAATAAAAGGTTGTACACATGAAACTGAGATATTATTAATCAATGTTACCTTGATTAATATATTTAATTATATTTTGAAAAGGTATATACTATACTCATATATGTAAAAAAAAGATTTTGTGAGTCAGTCAAATATTGATAATTGCCATTTAAATGATTTTCATTCTTGTTTATGTTTGTTGTTATACAGTAGGCATAAATGTTTTCTACAATTCTAAGTGATATAAATAATTAAAATTAATACTAAGAGCTATTTTTATTCAGTGTTGGCAAGTCTAAGGTTTAATATAATATTATAGTATTCTGTCTTTTCTAAATTATTTTTTCTGTAATTATAAGAAATAAACAATCAAAAGTAACTTCAGGTTTAAGGCTTGTCCATTAAAACTTGCTGAAAATTAAAAAAAGTTATGTCCAAGAACAGCACTTCTGCTGTTACAGCACTTCTGCTATATACTGTTCACATTTAATCACTTGAGTGGTAGGCACACAATTCAATATGAAGATCATGTACCACAAAAATGTACACTGAAACCTATATAATCTTACTAACCAATGTCACCCCAATATATTTAATAAAAATAAAAATTATATAAAGAACATTACAGATGAGTTTTCTGCAATTTAGGAATGATTGAGCTTTATTATAAAAGCAAAGAGAAACAACTATTAGATTACCTTTTTTTTTTTTTAATTACTGTGTCTGGAATGTGGAGAACAAATGAAAGAAAAGGAAACAAATACTACCAGGTTCAGGTTCGGGGGACACTATGGTAATCTAAGTTTGGTTGAAGGAAGAAGATGAGTGGATTTGGGAATAAAATGCACAGATTCAATTAGCCAGTTAAAAGGACAGATTAAATGGGAAGTGGAGATTAAAAAAAAAAGTTAACTTTAGTTAGATCTTGTTACTTAGAATAATCTGAGGTGAAATATTTTGTTGTTAATATTTTTAAATCTCCTTTAAAATCCTAAAATAGAAAGATCATTCAACACTTACACAAAAATGATTTCTAGGCCCTGCTTTAAAATAAGTTGTTTTGTTAGATCAGATTCTAACTGAATTTCAGGGGAAATTAACCTTAAAAATACCCAAGACATTCCCTGAAGTTTCTGCCCCAGAATACAGTGGAGAGGCCCAATGCAGTGATTGTGAATTATACTTATGCTAAGTGTAAAATTATAAATGTTTGTCTTTCTCAGGACAGTAGAACAATTATTAAAATAAATAAGAATCTAAATTGTATTCTAAAAAGTTCCAAGGAGTAGAGACCCCCAAGCTCTTAAGAATACAATTCTTCCTCATAAACAGAATGTTCTTCATTGTGTACTGTCTAATGTTTTGCTTCTTCTAACATATGTTGATTTTCTATAGTGTTTTCTTCTGTGAGAAAAAAGATTAGTTGATTAGTAAGTTTGTTTAAAGCATATACTTGAAAAATTGGTGATGGCTACTAGAAAATAAATTTGGATTAAGGTTTTGACATGCATCGTAGGCTATACATGACTAAATATATTAAATATTACTCAAGTAGTGGCTACACTATAAATATATAAAGTTAATACATTTATATTTACCTTGTATATATATATATATATATATATATATATTTGACTACAAGCACATTTAAAATTGGGTTAAAAATAAAATTAAGTTACTGTGGTTGTAATCCTTTGTGTCATATGTTTATTCTTTTAAAACCTAGTTAGATTCTTTATATATAAAATATATAAGTGTAATTTATTTTTATTTTAATATTTTAATATTAAATTAATATTTAAGATATTTAATACAGAGAGAAAATGCTCAAAATACAATGTTAAATAAAAGAGAATATATATAGAACAGTATAGTTTATGTACATATTGTATATGTGTGTGTTATTTATTTATTAACTTATTTTTGTTGCCATATCAGATTATTTTTATTTTTTAACTAAATTTGTTGGAGTGACATTGGTTAATAAAACTATACAGGTCTCAAGTGTACAACTCTATAACACATCATCTGCATACTATATCTTGTGCTCACCACCCAAAGTCAAGTCTCTTTCTGTCTCCATTTATTCCCCCTTTGCCTACTTACACTTCCTTCATCTCCTTTCCCTCTGACTATCACCATCTATGTGTCATATATACATATATAGCATTGCTCCTTTCCAATGTGCTTATTTCAAGAATTTAAATTTGACCTCACCATGATCTCTAACCCTTCTCTTCCTAAAATATGATGACTTAATTTTGGTATATTTTAAGGATCTTTCTCCAGCTACTTAAAGTTCTGATCTTGTCCCCACCTATTGTTGTCTATCTAGTCTCCTGAATTCTAAGGAGGTGTGGGCTAATTTCTGTTATATGTGTAACAAGCTTTTGGTAATTATGTAGCTATCAATAATTTTGCATCTTTGAGTTAGTCTTAATAGATATGTAAAACACTGTAAGCATATAAAAGCCATGTGACAAACATCACCATCATTATTGCTGCCACCACTGTTTCTTCTTTGCCATAACTGCAACCAGCTAACATTAATTTAGT
Organism: Mormoops blainvillei; assembly: GCA_004026545.1. Taxonomy (NCBI): domain Eukaryota; kingdom Metazoa; phylum Chordata; class Mammalia; order Chiroptera; family Mormoopidae; genus Mormoops; species Mormoops blainvillei. The sequence continues at coordinate 21,041 of PVJD01003582.1, forward strand.
ACTGGCCATTAGCCAGGTGTTATAGTATACATTTTAAACACAATGACTTTGTTTCTCAAAAATCTTCAAAGCAGGTATATTGTCATACATGGAAAGGATATAAGTTTCAAAGCATGTAAGTGACTTGTCTAAGGTCACTAATAAGAAAAATAAATAAATATATAGATAGATAGATGATACATAGATAGATAGATAGATAGATAGATAGATAGATAGATGAAAGTTCATTTGATCTCCAAAATATATAAAGAACTCACATGACTCCACACCAGGAAGACAAACAATCTAATTAAAAAATGGGCAAAGGACCCGAACAGACACTTCACCAAGGAGGAAATACAGACCTAGTATAGTGCACTGTTGGTGGGAATGCAGACTGGTGCAGCCCCTGTGGAAAACAGTATGCAGTTTCCTCAAAAAATTAAAAACAGAACTGCATTTTGACCTGGCAATTCCACTGCTGGGATTATATCCTAAGAATCCTGAAACACCAATTCAAAAGAACCTATGCAACCCAATGTTCATAGCTGCATTATTCATAATAACCAAGTGCTGGAAACAGCCTAGGTGCCCATCAGTAAATGAGTAAATCAAAAACTGTGGCACATTTACACAGTGGAATACTACAAGACAGAAAGAAGAAACTCCTACCCTTCCAGACATCATGGATAGAACTGGAGAATATTATGCTACATGACATAAACCAGGTGGTGAAAGACAAATACCATATGACCTCACTTATAAATGAAACCTATTCAACAAAATAAACAAGTGAGCAAAATAGAACCAGAGACATGGAAATGAGAAACAAGCTGACAGTAAGCAGAGGGGAGGGGGAAGGGGGAAAGAAGGGTAACAGTCATCAACGAACATGTATAAAGGACACATGGACAAAGACAATGGGTGAGGGGAGAATTGAATGTGGGAGGTAGGGGTGGGTAAGGCAGGGAGAGAGTAATGGGGACAACTGTAGCTGAACAACAATAAAAAAAAAAGAATGTTCATTTTATGGTTAATATGGCACTGATAATTCCCTCGGAACTTGATACATAGTCATGTTATAAAAAGTAATGAAGATATAATATTATTTTGAATCTGTTAACAGAGATTGCCAAGTGGAATCATTTATATCAAGGAAAATAAAGTAGAGTCGTGGTGACATGAAGACAGTTTCCTTATCCATTTCCCAACCATCATGTTTCTCCATGAATTTTTGAAGTTTTTAGCTGTGCCTGAATTTATTCTCCTCCTCACTGAGACAATCAATCCTTTTACTTTTCTAACTTCAAAAGGAGTCTCTCTGTTTTGTCAACTAGCTTTTTTCATTTGTACAATATAGTGGGCTCAACCATGTCATATTAACTGAGCTAGAATTCTTCATTAACATATAAAGACTGATTGAATGTAAAACATGCAGCCTCAGGTGTATAAACCCTGCCATTCTTTGTTCTCTCCAGAGAAGACTTCAGGGTATTACCTGAATCTGTGTCTCCCTGTTGCAATCTCTGACCTCAAATAAATTTTATTTCTCTTTTAACTTGTCTCTTTCTTTGTTGACAAATGTTAGGGAAAGAGAAATAGAATATTACCACATGAAATAATTTTTACATTATTTAATTCTAATTAATTTCATAGATCCATTAGGTGTATGTCATTAACACGAAACTAAAATCATTAAATTTAAATATTTTATTCCAATAATAACCAGGAAGTATTATAAGAGGCTCGGAAATTTGTGCAGAGGATTTAGCATTAGAATACCTGAGGTCTTGTCTGTTTATATCTTTCACTTCCTATTAAAAGTTCCAAGGTGAATTTTCCATATTTGTTACAGAAGAAGTTGAATTACAGTAAGTGCACAGATTTGTGAAGTTACTAAATGTGCCTATTGAATGGCCTGGCTTTGTTTCTGCTGTGGTGGTACGTATGCTCCAACAACCTATTCCTCTTACCTATTGTAACTAGATACTGATAAATTATAAAATAGTTATTTGGCAAATATAAAAATTAAATAAAAACAGGATTATTTTGGGAGTCAAAATTAGAGAAGTAATCTGTAAATGGATGTTTCCTTTTTAACTTATTTCTTAATTGTATTTATATATTCTGATATTTTGTAAAATGAGTCATCAATAGATAACCAGAATACTACATTGCTCTAACAATGGCTCCCACATCTATCTCCACATCTGATTCTTCTTAGAGACCTTTAGAAATGACGGGCTTCCAGCCTGGGCCACATCAGTGGGGATTCCACTGAAGTAAGTCTGTGCTGAGAATTGGAGACATGAATTCTGTGTTCCTAAGCTGACTCTAAGTAGAGGGATTTGCAAATCACTAACTGGACGAAAGATAATGAAAAACTGTTTATGTAGTTAAGTTTCGTCCCTGGCTGAGTAGAGGAGAATAGAAAATAGAGTGAGAAACATATAATTTCAGAATATGATGGTGGTGATCAAGATTAGCCTCACACACAGTGATAAAGCTTTTGTTAAAGGTCATCACAAGGCCTAAACTTTCAAGCCATATAAGAAAGTTATTGGCATTTACTGTTATTATCACAGCTTTTAACTAAAATGAATGGTCAATTAAATAACTGTCTTATTATTTTAATGACCTAATATTGAATTCTGTCAGTGATTACAAAAAATTGTGTGATGTGTTATTCCTTCTACATTTTTGGGCTACTTTTTTTTTTAATGTTTGTCTTAGAAAATGCTGACACACACCATAAATAATGGACAGAAGAAAGGAAGGAAGGAAGGAAGGAAGGAAGGAAGGAAGGAAGGAAGGAAGGAAGGAAGGAAGGAAGGAAAAGGAAAGGAAAGGAAGGAAGGAAGGAAGGAAAGGCGGGGGAGGGAGGGAAGGGCCAAGGAAAAGACGTGTGAAATAAAAAGAAGGAAAGGGAATTGCTTGTCAGCCTTTAGAATCCAGAAATGTTACATAAAATTTTAAGTTTCAGGCTTCTCTTGAAAACATTGAATTAATTGGCTATCCCAAGTTCAACAGGTGAAAGAAGCAAAGAAAAAACTACCTGGTCCTTCACCTCTGACAAGCACTTTTTGTAACCCCATAAAGCTGTTAGTTATTTCTGCTTCCCGTGATAGGTTCCAGCTTTGGCAATATGATGCACACTTGACCTCTTTAGGTGTCTGTGTTTGTGAATCATGATCTCAGTAAAATCACAGAGAATATTGCCATTTCCACTGCTTTCTAAAACACAAAGGTGTACAGACATCCCTTCTTCTGCCTTGACTCCAATGATCTTTTATGCTTGGGTTTATTCTGACTTTAGGAAAACAAAAAAACAAAAAACAAAGCAAATCATGCTCGCTTGATTATTCTGCTTTCGTTTTTTTTTTTTAATGTCAGTAAAATTTAAAATCAACCAATGTTATGCTTAAAACAAATTCAGTTTTATAAAAACAGTATCAAGACTATTAAGAGGAAAATATAAACTCAGTATTACCGGTTCAAAACCAAATTCTAGATGAAGCAATATAGTGTGAATATTATATTAACATTTCCAAGCTAGAAGCAATTTAGTAAATTGCTTTTGCTGCTCTCTTACATTATGGAAGGTTTAATTTGACTTTGTAGAGTATAAATTTGACTGCTTGAAGGAAGCCAATTAAATCAAATCTATATTTTTTAAAAAATTAGTCCAAAATTTGACATAATCTAAACAAAACAACTCTTTCAATCAGTTAAACATTTCAAAAGACTTGGTATGCACAGTGAAACTAAAACTTTCATCAATTTATTACTTTAGCCAGGTTGTGTGAAAGCAAATTTCTGGCAGGTGATTATAAAATTGGGTTATCAGAATGCACTAAGCAGTTAGTTTTATGAAAACTGAAAATTTTCTGATGTCAGCACTATTTATGAATTATTGACTTATGTATGGGCATAAGAATGAGGCAAATAAAGTGATGAGAGGGAAAGAATGCCTAAGGTCCGGTTTTAAAAAACTCTTTTTTTGCACAAATCCATTTTTCTGGAAAATGAGTGACATTCATCATTTTTTCTCGTAAAACAACTGAAAAGTATGGCACTTAGAAATTCTTTTAGTGTTAAAAATATGCTATTGTGTATATTCTGGTATTAATGAAAACATGTACTAATAGATATTTTTATTTATGGATATGGGAAAAATTTCAAAAATAATTAGAAATTTATAAAACTATCTAAATGCCCTGAATCTTTTTTTTTGATTCATAAAATAAATAGGAGGTTTTATATCTCCTAGTCAATATTTACCTATTTAGGAACAAAACATTTTAATATTTGATATAGTAAGCATAATATTTTCATGCTTATTAGAATAAAATTTATAACATTTCTGATACCTTGGGGTATTAAGGATTTACTCTTGGGTACTTCCCAGCTAACAATGCCTCTTTTTTTCTCCTGAGGAATGTATTGTCTTTTCCCTCTACCCACTGTTTCCAAAATGTGGAAGCCTCAGAAGTCCTGTTATGTCATAGAACCCAGTCTATAGTTGACTGTATCAGATGAGGACAACTGATCCAAGCCAAACAGATTTTTCCTCCTAGGAATGTGGACCTGAGTGTCAGTGATGCAATTCACTCTCTTCTAATTACTAATTCTGTGAGTGTATGTGTTGTCATTTCACAACTCCATATAGCCAGTTGGTGTCTTCATGGTAACCACTTCAGCACTAGTGGGAATAAGAGGTAGATGAGGAAATGACAATCTTAAATGATACAAAAGAAGAGTCTGATACATAAGTTTTACAAAATTATAAAATAGTTACATTTATCTTAAATTTCTATCAACTGGGGACAAAATGGGCATTATGTAGTGAATGACCTGAAAATACTGGCCCCTCACATTACAACCATATAAATGACCTGGAGGTGACATTAAAAAGGGAAATTATGTTTTTAATTGCACAATGGATAATTTAATTATCTTAAGTTCATATTATCTCTATATGTCAAAAAATGTTGACTGTGAAATAAATAGATCAACTACTCTGGTCAGTTTTATTCAATTTATTCAACGCAGAATATTTCCTTATGAGACCAGCAATCACAGCAATGGGCTTGGACGATAGCTATCATATATCGTCTATATGACCCAGTCATTCTAGTCATAGTTGACTAGGTGAAGAGTGAATAAGTTATTTACAATAAGCCAATAATATTGTCTTTCCTGGGAATTTGCATTTGATTTCACAGATTTAAAGCTTTTCTTCCCTCTATAATTATTTAAACTATAGACATGTAAACTTGAGAGTTGTAGAGATGCCAATCTAATATTTTGAGTGGGTAGACACAAGAAAAGCAAGTTGTTTACAAGTTCTTTAATACATTTCCAGATATTTGAATTAATTCTTTCTTTTTTTTTAAACCTGGTGGTTTCTTGTCTCTTAAAATTGACAGTGGATAACTTAAGTTGGAGCATTTATGTCAAGGGTCTCAAGTATGCCCTAGATCTGGATCAGTTTCTACAGATTTTTTATATTGTTTTATTTATTCTTTCCAATCTGGTTTTTTGAAAGAGAACATGAGCAGGGAGAACTACTCTGAAATGTTTTACAAACCTCCCAAAACTCTTCAGGCAATGTCACCACCAGCTGTTCGGCAGCTCAAGTCAGAAGATGGGAGTTATTATAATCTCTTCAACACACATCCAATCAATCACAGAGCCCATTCATTAATCTCTCTCCAATCTGTCCAATTCTACTTCACCTTGTACTAATTTTGATCAATTCATCATTAATTTTCACTTGTATTACTGGTACACTCTGTAATAATTTGTGTCTCCATCTTCTCCTGCTGTCATGCATTCATCATATTAGTCAAAATAAACATTTAGGAATGTAATTATCTTCATGTCACTGCTGTACAGAATTTTTCAATAATTTCCCATTGCCTTCATTATAAATTCTAAAAGGATATGGATAACTACCTAACTTTCCAGCTACATTTCATATTTATATCCCTTTAGCTATGAATATTCTAGATCATGGTTGTATAATCTCAGAAGTATTGATATTTTGTACCAGATAATTCTTTGCTGTGAAGGGCATTACAGAATATTTAACAGTATCTCTGTCTTCTACTCACTAGATGCCAGTAGCATTATCCTAGTTATGACAAAATGTCCCCAGACATTGCCAAATGTCCCTAAGGGGCAAAATCACCCTGGCTAAAAACCACTGCTCTAGGTACAAAGCTGTTCTTTTATATTTTATAACACTGTTCTTTCATTTTCTACCTTACGTTCTTTAAAATTATTCTCTTCTTACTGAAATGTTTTCTTTGTCTTCCCATAACTTAATTTACTTCCTCCTAGTGCTAGCAGATTAGTTTTACTCTCTGGACCTTTTTGATTTATTTTTTCTGTTCTGACCTCAATTCCCTGCCTTCTTATCAGTTGTACCCATGTGTGATGTTCTTGTTCATCAAAAGGTCTTTGCTCATGCTCTAATTTTCTGATAATTACCCCACCTTTGTCTCAGTGCCTACTCATAGCCTGTGTTGCTTCTTTCAAGAAAACTTCCTTAGCACCACAGACTACATTGGTCTGATTTTTGTTGATATGCCTGCATAAGTAATTGTATTCTTTTTACTCAGAACACTTGTTTCAGTTTGCCTTTTCATGTTTATTTGTGTAACAATCTGGCTAATATATTTCTCATCCAGAAGTCTTTGTACTCAATGAGAACAAACACAAAAAAATCATGTTTTTTTGTTTTTTGTTTTTGCTTACCTTTTTTACTTCCAGCACCTACCAGAGAGTATGGCACATAATAAATACTCAATATATATTTGGTGAATGAGAGTAAATGAGGACCACTGCCCACAGTTAGAATTGGAGGATTAGTGAGTAATGATGCTTTCAATACAGACTGGAAACTGCCTGAGAGGTAGGATCTTGTCCTTGTTTGGAGCTACCATATCTACAATGCTTAACAAATTCTCAATTTTTTTTTTTTTTTACCTCAAGGAATGAATGTTTCCCCAAAAAGGACTCTCTTTTATCAAAAATTTAAAGATGCAGAATTTTTGTATTTATAAAATTTTCATTAAAAATGGGCTTTAGATATCTGCTGCACCATTTTTATTTGTGTATTTTTTCAATATATTTGTAGATGAACATGCATATATCTCAGTTCAGTGTAAGTTAATGACAGGGTAATGCTAGAATCTTGTCTTCTCATATTTAGTTAAACTTTACTTAGTTGCTTAATCTCACCTGCCAAGTATCTGTGAAAACCTATGAACTTCTCTGTGATATGTATGTTCAAGACCCCAATACAGCTACAAATACCTTGAATTATTAATATGCATTACTTTTACATTTAATTAATCTCCTATTTTGCTTTTCTATTCAGTTTTTAAGTAGCTTCATGTTAAATTTTTAAAATAACTCCTTTTGCAGTAAGTTGATATTGCATTACTTTCATACAATCAACATATAGTATTAAAAATATAACTTTTATTATTATTATCATGTTCAAGAAACTTATTTAACCATTATAAATATAAACTCAGAGCTAAACTCAACAGAAAAATAAGGGGCTTCATATTTTGAAATAATATCACTGATGCCCAGGGTCCCTTACCACCTAGAAACCATTTGAACTAAATGGATTATAAAACAGAGTGTTATCAACCTAAGTATTTTGGGGCAGCACACCAATAACTGATTCCCTAAAAAACTGAGAGTTCTACATAAACTTTAACTTAACCAATCTCAAGTACTCTGAGCAACCAAAGTAACATTTATCAGAGAAGACGTTATAACTCATTAATGCAAAAACATTAGCATAAAACTGGCTCAGATCCTAAGGAAAATGTATGTAAAAAAAAAAGTTGACTATTCTGTCTCTGCTATATTAAATAATGAAAAGTATAATTTATAAGGCATGCTTATAATTCCCCTTATGTACAAAAAGCTGCATGGATTAAATAGTTTCAACACCTAGATATCCTGTACTTGACAAGCTTGTATGGGTATCTATTTCTAGAGAATAACTTGTTAGGTTTGAAAGGGTGAATCACTTGCTAAGTTATTAATCATAAAATTATGTTTGCAAGCCCCATGGGGAGATATGTCTGAGAAAAGACTGTCTTCTAAGCTTCACAGAATTTAGGATTAAAAACATGTCTCATATCTACATTTTGTTTTTAGGAAATTAGTATTTGCTTCAGCAAAAACTTTGTGTTACTACCACCTTTGGTGGCCTTGGATATATGCATCTTTTTATGAAATGTTGTTGAATGTAAAATCTAGTAAAAAGAATAGTAGTCTTAAAATAAAAAGCATTTCCCAAAGTAAAGATTAACAGTGCCCTCCTTTAATTGATTTGTATTAGGGCCTATCCCCACAAAAAAAGATGACTCAGAAAATACAGCTTTATTCTAAAATACCAGTATGCCTTAAAGGAAGTTTTTAAAATAAAGCCCTACTAAATAAATTGCCAGTAACTTATAACGACTAAGGCACTCATTTCAGGCTTCACTTTTTAAAGTTAAATATTTAAATTTAGTCAATGAAAATATATTTTTAATTTTCTGTAGTTTGTTGTTTGATATACATAATTTTAAAAATTTTAATGAAGAGCATTATAAACCAAAATTAGTGAGTCATATAAATATGTTCGTTGAAAGGGACTGAAGTATAGTCCTCATTTTTTTGAATTCTCCTATATTTGAAAAGTCACTCAAAAAAATCCCAACATAGTAAATTAGAAGTCCTAAATTCTGAATTAAAATTTCCTCATATCTATGTGGCTTTAATACAGCCATTTATTGCATCTCAACTAATTTAAAAAAATAAGGATGTTTCAGTGAGTTATTTCAAAAACAATTCCAAACTCCTTTATTTATGATTAAGAAACAAAATCATGTTCATCTGAATGAATGACACTGAACAAGAAATAATATTATGTCTCAAGTGTTATTTTTAGGAATGAAAAGTTTAATTTAAGTTTAACAAAAGAAATACAGAATCTTGGTGCTGGAGTGCTCACAAAGGCAGACTAATTCCCCATAAATGGTTCATGCTTCTTTCTAAGATCCTGGGGTTCTTCTTCTTCTACATCCTTACCCATTTTAAGAGGACAAAAGTCATATTTAGTGGGAAGTTGTGGCATCATGTAAACAATGGTTTGATACCTGCTTTTGATCATCTTTCTTATTTGGTATCTTATTTTTTGGCATTGGTTCTATCTAATTGGCCAATCTAATTAAACATGAAAATATTTTTCCCAGCTGAGAGACACAGCTCCTTTATATCTTCATGTTCAGTATTTGAGTTTAGTTTGAGTTCTTCTGTTCCAGTTATTATGATATTTTCACATAGAACTAAGCTGTGTTCATTCATAACGACCATTTCTGATTATATTTCGATTCCCTACAATAGAACTCCTGCAATTTTTTTTTACTTTTTCCATTTTTACATTATTTCAATTGCTTTTACAGTAGACATCCTCATATTTTGATCGCAATATTCTCTCCTTTGTTCCTCACTAATGTTTTCCTAGATATTCTCACCAAGTAAAGTGGCTGCTGCTATCTTTACAGTTTTCATCATAGCTCTTAGTTTTGTTGTGTCTAAAGAAATCACAAACGTAACAGCTCAAATAGAAGTGTATTTCTTCTTAAACTTACTGCTCTTTTGGTCTTCAAAGCTCAGTATCTGGCATCACAATCTACTTACTCGCTCAAGACAAAAAATTTTAAGTCATTTATCACTTCTCTTTTCCTTATTCACATGCGAAACCACCATGTCCTCTAATTCTGAAATAAATATTAGCACCATTTAGCCTTTGCTGCCTGTTTCTACTCTGCAGTTCATTCTATTATCTTCTTCTTCTTTTTTTTTTAGAGTCTATTCTTTTTATTTTTAGATAGAGGGGAAGGGAGGGAGAAAAAGAGGGAGAGAAACATCAATGTATGGGCCTCTCACATGCCCCCTACTGGGGACCTGTCCTGCAACCCAGGAATTCGCCCTGACTGGGGAATCGAACTGGCAGACCTTCGGCTTGCAGGTCAATGCTCAATCCACTGAGCTACACCAGCCAGAGATCCACTATCTTCTTTTGTGCGGATTGCAATAGTTTAGCTGCTTTTTCTTTTCCAATAGATTACCTTTGTTCATGAACTTAAAGCCAAATGTATATTCCATGGATATATACTAATGGGTTGTTGCTTATCTCTCTTGACACATTTTCTGCCATTCTTGAATTTTGGTTTTTTTTTTATTTGTTTGGTTGGCTGGTTGGTTAGTGCTGTTGTTACTGTTTTCAAACAATATTAAACTTTTTACTACTGTGGATTCTTTAGTTTTTTGTGGGGTTTTTTGTTTGTTTGTTTTTCTGTCAGAAATGTTCTGTTCCAAGTTTGCTTGGCTGACCCTTTCTTGCCATGCCTTACATTGAGATAGCTTCTTTGACTGCCAAACACCAAGTACCATCCATATCCTTACCCCAATTAATTCCAATTACTTCATGCTAACTTTTTACTTTTTCAATTCTTAATGTAATTTATATTTCCATGCCTTTTTAATTAAAAAAAAATTTATATGCTACCTTTCCACAATAGAATATACAAGTACATTCTAAGTAAATAAGGACCTTAACTGTAATATTGACCTTGGCTCACAGTTGAAAATCAATGAATACTTGTTGAATGAATGATTGAAGTAAGAAAAAAATCTACTTCAGATGTAAAAATTATTTTATGTAGTAAATAACTGAGAGAATTATAGTTAGAAGACACCTTAGAGTTACATATATTATCCATCTCATTTTATAAATGAGAAACTGAGGTCATTATAGGTTACTTAACTTCCTGAAATTCACACAGATAGTAGAAAAATTAAGACTGGATGTGTACTCCCTATAACATGCAGGGAAACTCAGACGAAGAAATAAATGACACAAAGATGGTTTTTTTACATGACTTTCTTCTCTGTTACTTCCTCTGTATCTTTCTGTCTCATGACCATCAGGAAACTTTATTTCTTTCAAATTTATTCCTATAAAATAACATCATAATAATTAGGTAGTCCAAAAGGATAAAAAGTTGTATCAGGACTTTGTATTTTAGCTCAGTAAAGAGTTTTGAAGTCATTTATACCATTCATACACTATCTGAACAAACTGAAAATTCATGACTTTTGGATCTGCTAGAGATCTGTAAAGTCATGAGGCAAACCACCACTCCAAAATCTAGAAAGACAGATAAATACAAAGAGTCATAACTGATATTTGTGAACTTGGACCAAAAACTACTAGATTCATAAGCTGGTAGGGGCATTTAGATGATAACTTTGAAAAATTTCTGGAGACTGAGTACAGACTAGCAAAAAAGAATGAAACTCATGGATGCTGTAATCTTAGGGGTTCTCACACATTTGTGGGTTTAACATCCAGGAATTCTGTAAGTTATGTTGAAAAGCCAACAAAAATCCCCCTGTGACTAGCAAAGTGAGAGGTAAAGAAAAAAAAAATTGTGAAATATACCCAGAGAATTCTCCCACAACAGGCACTTACTCACTCACCAAGAAACGTCTTTGCAAAAGCCTTAACCTACCTAGGTGAAATATAAGTAGAGTATTCTAGCCCCAATAGCCTTTCTGTCTAACCTCAGGAGGGAAAAAGCTAGAAAGACACAGTCCAAGGACTCAGGTCTCCTGAAAATCTGAGATATGATCATAACATAATAGACCACTTTCCCTACCACACACCAGACCAGCACATCAATAGGGCTCTCAATAATACAGTAATTATAGCTGAAACATCTGTAGGATAAACACTAAGGACGAGTTCTTTAGGATTCTCAAAGAAAATTGCAGAGACAAAAATAAAGGTGCTAGAAGGATTGAACTCTCTGGCACCTACAGCTCCAGCAAATATTAAACGTAGCTCTATTCCTGGTCAAATTCACATCGAACCTCACATTATAGTTCTGTTTACCTCAGTTTTTATTATCTATTACATCACATCTGACTTTCAACAAATTTACAAGCCATGCCACTACAATGGGGAAAAAAAAAACACAGTCCGAAGGACATCAACAAGAATCAGAACCAGGTTCAGATATAACACAGTTTGGAGAATGTCATATAGAACATTTTAAATAACTTCATTAACATGTTAATGCAAGAATAGATGGGTCAATGTAAAAAATAAAAATTCTAATAAACAGATAAAACCAGAGCTCAAAAAAACTGTAACATAAATGAAGAATGTCTTTGATGGGCTTATCTGTAGACTGGACATAGACAAAGAAAAAATCAACAAGATAGATTTTTTTAGATATGTCAATAGAAACTTTCAAGTCAAAATGTTAAGAAAAACAAAAATGAACAAGAAAACACCATAATATCCAAGAACTTTGGGGTGATTTCAAAAGGCTTAAACTTATGCACAGTTGAAATATTAAACAGGGAAGAAATATGGAAACAGAAGAAATATTTGCACATTAATGATCTAGAAGTCTCCAAAATTAGTGACAAACACTAAACCTCAAAATCAGAAAGTTCAGAGAACAACCTTCAGGGATTTTTTTTTTTTTTTTTTTTTTGTCAAATTGACACCTAAGTATGTAATACTCAATATCTGAGTATTGAATGCTGAGTACTGAATATTTACATTCAATATCATTTTGTATTAGTTCAGGTGTACCACATACTAGTTAGATAATCATATACTTTACAAAGTATCCCTCCAGATATTGCAGTATCCACCTGGCACCGTACACAGTTAGTACAATGTTATTTACTATGTTCCTGATACTGTACTTTACATCCTTGGGACTATTTTTTAACTACCAGTTAGTACTCCTTAATCCCTTCACATTTTTGACCCATTCCCCAACCCTCCTCCCTCTGACAACCATCAGTCTGTTCTCTGTGTAGACCTGAGTTTTTTTACTGAGTTTTGAGTTATCATTTTCTGGTACATGAAGAAATTTTTAAAGCATATCTTAGAGGATAGTTCTGCTGGAAATAAATTACATAGTTATTGTTTCACTAAGAAAGTTTTAATTTCTATTTTTTGAAGGATAATTTCACTGGGTATAGAACTCTAGGTTGGTGTTTTTAAAAAAATATTATTTCAGCTATTTTAGTATTTCACTCTGTTCCCTTCTTGTTTGCATGGTTTCCGATGAAAGTTCTTTGTAATTCTTACCCTCATTCTTTTATAGATTAGTTTTTTTTTAACTTTTTATCTTTCTGGATTTCCCCTTGCCTTTGATTTTCTGTAGTTCAGAAGAAAGAGCTCTGTACATTATTGTACAAGTAATCTTCAGAGCTCTTTTTGTCTTGCAAAACTGATATTCTATACCTATTAAGCAATACTTTCCTATTTCTGTTGACTTCATGACCAGGAAATCACAGGAATACTTTCTATGTCTAAGAGTTTCAACTACTCTAGGTAGTTTCCTAAATAAGTAGAATAATATAATATTTGTGTTTTTGGTGACTGGCTTATTTCACTTAATGTAATATCCTTAAGGTTTATCTATGTTATAGCACATATCAGAATTTTCTTCTTTTTAAGGCTGAATAATTTTTCATTGTATATATCATACTTTGTTTATCTACTCATTTGTCAATGAATACCTGGGTTATTACTGCTATAAATATGAGTGTACGAATATCTGTTCATTTTCCTGCTTGCAATTCTTCTGGGTATGTAACAGAATAGAACATGTTGCAACGCATGGTAATTCTGTTTTTAATTTTTTGCATAACTACCATACTGTTTTCCCTAGTGGCTCTGCCATTTTACCTTCTCACCAATAGTGCACAAGAATTCCAATTTCACCACACACTTGTGAACACTTCCGTCACTTTCCTTTTTTTTTTTAATAGTAGCCTTCCAAATGGGTGTGGGGTTGTATTTTTTATTCTTAATTGACCTGAAAGATAACAGTGTGCTTAAAGTAATAATAGTAGTAACATATTGGATGATTATAATACAGGTAAGTAAAAGAAATGAAAAGAACTGTCACAAGACATGGGAGGTAGGAGTTGGGAATACCCTGTATATGGTACCTTCATTCTGTATGATGTAATATAGTATTACTTGAAGGAGGACTCTAGGACAATTTTATTTTTTTTAATTATAAGAAAAAAACATAAATTATAATCGTATAAACACTCAATGAAAATAAGAATGCAGAAAGAATGAGTAAATATAAAGGACAAATGCAACTAATGAAAAACAGTTCTACAAAAACGTGGCAGATAGTAATCAAACTGTATCAGTAATTACTTTAAATGAGAATGGTCTAAATGCACCAATTAAAAGAGAATATCAGTGTACTTAAAAAAAAAAAACAAAAAATGAAGACCCAACTATGTGTTATCTAAAAAGAAAAAAAAATCCATCTTAAATATAAAGACTGAGAAAGGTTAAAAATAAACAGCTTTAGAAAGACATAACATGTAAATCCTAATGAAAAGTAAACTGGGATTTTCTGGGGTATCTCTATTAATTTCCAAGAAAGCAAATTTCAAAACAAAACAATCAGAGATTAAGAAGGAGATTACATTATATCGAATGGGGCAATGCACCTAGAAGACAACCATCCTTGATGTATATGTACCTAACAACCATGCATCAAAATATGTGAGGCAAAAACTGATAGAACTGCAGGGAGAAAAAGAAAAATGAGCTGTTATACTGGAGACTTGACCACCCTTCCAGTAATTGATAGATCAAGTAGGCAGAAAATAAGGAGGATATAGTTGACCTAAATAGCACTATCAATCAAACTGACCTAAATGGTATTTATAAAACAGTCCATCCAATAACAGAAGAACATACATTCTCTCAAGCTCATGGGAAACATTCACCAAGGGTATAAAACATATCTCAACAAATTAAAAAAAAAAAGAAATCATTAAAATATATCGTCAGGCCAAAATGGAATGAAATAGATTTCAAAAAGAGATAGTTAGAAAATCCCCAATATTTGGAAATTAAACACAACAGTTCTAAATAACACATGGATCAAAGAAGAAGTCTCAGGAGAAATATGTTTTTTATATTTTAAAACAAATAAAGATGAAAATCCAACTTAGCAAAGTGTTTGAGTTCCAGTGAAAGAAGTGTTTAGGGGAAGATTTATAGCATTAAATTCATATATTATAAAAGAAAAATATCTAAAATAAATCATCTAAGCTTTCATCTTAGAGAATAAAAGAAAGAAGTTAAGCCAAAGGTGAGATGAGAAAAAAATGGTAACTGTTAGAGCAGAATCAATAAAATTGAAAGGAGAAATTAAAAAATCAATAGAGAAAACAACAAAACCAAAGGATGAGTTTTGGAAAGATCAATAAAATTGGTAAACTTTTGGCAAGTTTAAAAAATTTAACAAGAAATACAAACTTCAACTATCAGAAAAAAAGAGGTGTCATCACTAATAGTTTAAATGTCTAATTTTCACACATTAAAATTATAATAAAGGAATACTACAAACAATGATAGATGCCCTCAACTTCGATAACTCAGATGAAATGGACCAATTACTTAAAAGACACAAAGTACCAAAACTCACATGGGGAGAAATATAGATAGATAATTTGAATAGGTTAATATTATTTAAGAAAATTAAACTAACAGTAGTTTTCCAAAAAGAAATCATTAGGCCTTAAATGGTTTTGTTGATGAATTCTACCAAATATTTAAAAGAGAAATACTACCAATTCTATATAATTTCCAGAAAATAAAAACAGAAGGAATACTTTCTAACTCAATTCATAAAACCAGATCATTCTTATATTTAAATATATATATATGTATGTATCACAGAAAACAAAAAGCATACACTAGTATCTCTCATGTACATAGATGGAAAAATCTTCAAAGAATAGCAAATAAGTATAAATGATGCATTAAAAAAGTATACAGTATGACTAAATGAGATTTATTTCAGATATTTACTCCAGTTACACTCTTTCAAAACTTGAAAATCAGTCAGTATATTCCACCACACCAGCAGATTAACAAAGAAAAATGGTATAAATGTATCCATTGATGAAGAAATGCATTTGACAAGATTCAACAGATTTATAAATAAATACCCTCAATAAACTAGAAGTAGAGGGACTCCCTTACCTTGATAAAGGGCATCAACGAAAAGCCCATAGATAATACCTCAGTGACAAAAATGGATGCTTCCTCTAACATCAGGTACAAGGCAAGGGCGTCCCCTCTCACTACTGCTCTTCAATATTGCACTGGAAGTCGTATCTAGTGTAATTAGAAAGGAATGAAGGTATATAACAGAGAAAGAGATATAAATCTACTCACAGAGGACATAATTTTCTAGCAGAAAAATCACAATGCCATTATCCATAGCACCAAGAAAATGAAATATTAGGTATAGGTCTACTAAATACGTACAGGATCTATATGCAGAAAAACAAAACAAAGTAAAAAAAAAACCCTAGAAAATGTGATGATAAAAGGGAAGATCTAAATAATAGATAAATATTACAATTTTATAGATTGAAATATTCAAGATTGTCAAGATATCAGTTTCCTTCCAACTTGATCTAGAGATTCGATGAAATGCCAGTCAAAATTATAGCAAGTTATTATTTTGTAATTATCAACCATGTGATTCTAATATTTATATGGAAAGATAACCAACAATGAATAAATAATAAAATACTAAAGAAAAATAACAATATATAAGTGTGACAGAATAGTAAAAAGCTAGGGAAATGTCTGGGCAAGTGGAATGGAAAAACTGAGGCAAGAAAATTAAACAAGGCCAAACAATTTGAGCAACTTACAGCCAAGCTGTGATTCCAGGGGGAAATCACAAGACTTTATTTCCCCTAACACCCAATTAATGCCATTAGAGCCAGGTAAACCCAAGGACAGATGAAGTCAGGCAACAAATAACAAAAAATTAAAAAAAAAAATTAAAAGCCAGACACAAGATAAAAGTAAAACAGTGTAGCAAAGGATATCATTCTGACACATCAGCATATTAAAAATGCACCTGGAAGCTGATGAATATTCTACCAAAACCCTCCCCTAAGATTCCAATCCTCAGAAAAAATAAAAAAAGCCCTCAGGACAAAGTCTCAGGGCTGACTCCCTGTAGAACATACCTGTGCCCCTTCCCAGGCATGAATTGTTTATTTTCTCCTAAACTCTAAGGGTACCTGCTCATGAGACCTGCAGCCGAGAGAGCAGGAGAGAGCAGCAGATCAACCCGGGTTTACCCTCTGATCCTGTCTCTGTGAACGTCGCTTTCCAGTGAGCTAATGGCAGCCCAGTCTTGGCTCATTCCTTTCCTGTAATATTTCTGGAGAGCCAAAGCAGAGCACCACCTAGGCTCTCTCCTGTTACTCTCCTGGGACTTCTTGGTCCTTGCTTTGTTTCACTGTCCCCAGCTTTAATAAACATGCTCTCAAGATCACCTGTCACCTGGACTTGTGTTGTGAAACCCTACACAAAGTCAAAAAACCACACAATACAAGCTGGCCAGAGGCAGATCCCTTCGGGCTGGTTTCTGTCCTCTAACCCAAGGACTTACGCTACTTGATTTTAAGGCTTTCTATAAAGCTATAGAAACAAAGATGGTATGGTATTTGTGAAAGAATAAACACATCAAGGAAACAGTTGTGGTACACAAATGTGTCCTTCTATACCCACGTATCTCTATCCTTGTCTTTTAAATATGTTTGGTTTTATCTATTTCAGTGTGTCTATCACATTTATGCTTCTCTTTCTTGATTTTTCAATGTTACATATCTGTTGATTGCTTAGCTTTCTACACAAAAAACTCAAATGTTAAAATAATAATAAAAATATTACTATGGAAATATAAAAACTTGTCTGTACTCTCTTCCCTTTAAACGAAACAATTGCAGTTCTGCTTCTTAAGCTATTTATAGAACCCCATCATATTTTTATTTCTTCCGATACTTTATAACAAATTATTTCTTCTATCCCTCTCTATATGAATTAATAGATAGACCTCACAGCTATATATTCTGAATATAATCAACAATATCAAGCTGTTAGATCAAAGAGGCTTAGATCAAACCACTCAGAGCCACGTAAGCAAAGAGAGAGGCCAGGAAAGTGCGGGTCACTTTTTGTTTGGAAAGCTAAACAACTAGAAGTGAAATATCCTCTTTTCTCTTTTTTGTTTCCAGAAGGGTAATCTTTACAACAGCCAGAATGGGGAGGATTTTCTGGGAGCCCCCAAGAGCTAAATTAAACAATGCCTGCTGCAGCAAACCAGCTGTTTCTTGCCTTGTTTGTTTCTTGATACTTAATACAGTCTTTCAGTGACAGTACAGCCCTGCCAGCCTAGCAGTCCTTGGTAATTAGTAAACTAAAAGACACAATTTTTAGTAAATATATCAGAAATTAAAGATCTTAAATAAGCCAAGAAGGAAGTGTGATTTGAATCTTAATTACTTACTCTCTGTGATCTTCACTTTCTCAGGTAGAGATTCAATGTCTTGACATTGTTTCAGGTTATAAAGTACTAAAAATACAACAAACAAACAAACAAACAAACAAAAAATCTACCGAAGGTTCTGGAAGGTTCTGGGTTTCCACCACTGGACAAAAGGATAACTTGGTATAAGTTCAGAACCCTTCCATTCCTGACAGAGTTGCCTAAATAAATTACAAGTGTAAAGTCAGAAAAATAATTATTTATTCAAAAATTTTAACATAAAAGAGTTTTTGACATGTATTGCCAAAAAGACTTAGAAAAGAAGAAGTGTCTTAACAAAGAGAATCCTTGATTTAGTGTAGCTGTTTGCTTAGTCTATAGCATCTGGCCTTACCACTTAGTACGGTCTTTTTAGTTAAGCATGAAAAAGCTTTTCTTTTCTCCTGCCTTGGTTATTGCTTCAGATCTTAATTAACAACAAGCTTTCTTCACTTTGGGTTATTACTAAAAAACCTGGATCAAGTGAGTGCAATAGGGCCTGATTTCTTTAATATCAATGGCCTTCCAACTCACCTGAGAGTTGTGTTTGCATATTTTAATGAGTCCAGTGTGATCACAGCCACATCAGAGAAAACACTTTCATCTAAAATTTGCAAGTGGGCCTTTTCCACCCCGCTCTAGTCTGTTAAATTTTCACTGTATTGGTATGTAAAGCAGCTAAAATCTATTGAAATGTTTTGTTTCCATAGATGCATTTAAATAAAATCAGTAAAGTATAACATCTATCCTGTAATTTTTATTTTGCATTAATCTGTATGGGATATAATTGACTATTTCTAGTGCTTTGCAGCAGAGAAAAAAATGTATTTAATATTTTTAAATGATTAATGATGATTCATCATTGCTATGTCTAAAGAGTTAAAAGTGAAACAGGCTTGACAGGTATCTGGCTATGATCATCAAGAAAATGGCTTATTTAGTACATGAATTTCTCAACTGCCAATCCAGTTTGTTGAGGCACATTCCCAGGTAATTTGTTTTAGCTTTGCAACCTAAAAACTGTATGTTATAAAATATTCAAGGAAATGCAACTTTGGGAAATCAAAAATCATCACATTTCAAAGAAGAATTGGGGTTTGAAAAATCTGATGTTTCTTTACATATATTTGTATGAAATGTAGCTACGTTCATGATTAACCTAATGATTTATCTCGTTTTATATACTCATAAGCTTAAATTCAATTACACAATTTTGAAAACATAAATTAAAGCAAGTAAATCGATAAAGAGTGAAAAGCACAGGTGCAGAATTAACACAAAGCAAAGTAAACATCACAGAAAGACCAATTTGAAAAATCTTGAAAGGAAAATAATGTGTGAGGACCCATAAATCATTCTATTTTTTACTTTTAGTACAGTACTCAATAAATTATGTGAGATAGTCACTCCTTTATAATAAAATAGGTTTTGTTCTTTAGATAACCTTGCCCAACTATAGGCTAATGTATGTGTTCTGAGCATATTCTGAGCTAGGCTAAGTTATGATGTCTCAAAGGTTAAGTATATTAAATGCATTTTTGACTTATAATAGGTGTATTGGGTTGTAACCCCATCATAAGCTGAAGAGCATCTGTTTATAATTTATATAAATTTTTCACAGATAATTTTATAGGACTAGAAATTACATAATATATAAATATATTTTGTTTTAGCCTTTTGAGAATATCCTCATTTCACATGTAAATAAAGTGTCACAATTTTAAAGTGATATCCATTACTGAATGTATCTTATAGTTGCATAAACCAAGCAAAAAATCAAGCAAAATTTACTTTAACAAAAAGCCAAAATAGACATTTCTTCCATTAAAGGTCAATCAGCTTTCTATTATATAATTGTTTTAAAGAATGCACATCCACACTTTGAAATGAAGGTATACCAAAAAAATTACTCAAATAGTTTTGAAATGTTTATTTCTTTTTTTTTTGAGTTTAAGAAAATATTTTATTTATTTATTTTTATTTTATTTTTTCATTGTTCAGTTTCTAATCAGTTGACTGCAAAGGTCTTTTTCAGAAGTAAATTATTATTCAGCTAAATTTTATCTTTGGATTAAGAATAGCATTATTTCTGGTGGTAAAAAGAAACCCTTTTCCTCCTTCTCATTTTAATCAGGAAATATTTTCTCCTCTGTAGTCAAAATAACTATGACGTATTTTAAACAGTTCTAAAAACACAGCAGAAAAATGTCCCAGAGAAAGCTAGTAGCGGTATTTTCAGAAGCATACCAACAATCCTATTTACTCGCTCAGTAGAGTAAAAGAAGGTAAGGATTTATTTATGCTACGACTCCACAATGACTAAGAAAAATGGATAAAAACTATATTTAAAGAATTAAAAATTTGATGTACCATTCCAACAATTCAAACTTGTTTAAAGAAGAAAACAAATATCAAAAACACTCCTACTTTCAAAATGTCTTTATCACCTATGCATACAAGTGTTTTAATGTTATTAATTTATTCTGACATTAAATAGTTATATAAAGGCCCATGGATATAATAATACTATAAGAACTGATATTTGCCATGTTTCACTATTTTGTTATATACTTTAACATTTTTATTTTTTCTCATTTTATTCTTTATATTAGCCATTTTTAAAAGGAAAGTAAAAATTTTCAATTAGTTATTTATTGTATGCTATAGTATTTCTTAGAGAAGCTAATAGGAGCTTTAGGATTTTTTATTGCTAAAAATTATTTTGAGTGATATCCACCTACATTCAGTTTTATAATTTCAAGAGATTCATTAACACTCTAATTTTTATCCATTTGCTTCAGTTTAGGAAATCTAGGCCTAAATAATTTAATTTTTTCATGTGTGTGGTATAATCTTTGAGTTTTAAATCAGGTACTTCTACAAAATTTGTCTTCTAATTTTTGCATAGTTTACTTCCAATTTATGTCTATTAAAATGCATATGTCTGTACTATAAGTGTTTTTAAAAACTTAATGATTGGTTGTAATTTTCCAATTTTCCAGCCTCTCAGGTTTCCAAATCTATGTGTCACAGCAGGCAATGCAGTTAGAAACATGAAGTCTTAAAGACAGAATTTCTGGATTTCAATCCTTGTTTTATTACTTGCTAAGTAATCTTGGGGAAACTTTTTAAACATGTATGGTCTAGGTTTCTACCACTGTAAATATGATAATATTAGTAACTATGCCATAGATTCATTGTAGCTATTAAAATAGAATATTCACATAAACATTAGTTTAAAGCCTATCACAGAGGGAGTATCCAATAAATATTAGTCATTATTATCATTAACACTAAATGACTGAATTCTAAGTTTCTTCAAGCTCTTTGAAGACATAATAATCATGGTTTAATTCCATACCCCAACTTATTCAATACAAATTTTCAACATGAGTCTGGAATGACCACTTACACTCTGCATATACACATTTTCATACACTTTCTAGCCACTTAGCTGATTTTTTCCACAGTCCTTTTGCTTCCATTTTAAGTTCTGTTAGTAAATAAAAAGATTGAATTAATAGATTTTAAGATCTAACTTGTAGAATAGATAACATGTATACTAAACTAGAAAATATATTAAAATATTCCCCCTTGTGTTTTAAATTAACTGAAATTATCTATACATTTTAAAACTACAACATTCTGGGTTTTTTTTGTCTACTCATAAATTGTGCTATTCAATTTAACAGTAAAATCAACTCATATATGTGTAAACAAATGGTATATATGTTAGCAATATTTCAGGGCCCCTAGTTTACCTGTTCTTCTCTCTACCTTGGAAAAGATGAAGAAAGCTTTTCTTTGGTGAACTGTTAAAAAAATAACTAGCAAACTTATTTTGCATACTCGATCAGAAACAATTTCAGACATAAAACAACAGTGTGTCTCTACTATATAAAGCCATAGTGTTGACGTCAGAGAGACAATGGTTCCTATTTTTGGCATCATTTCCAATTCACATGACCTTGTATAAATCACTTATACTGGAAATAACCGCACCATTCTGTGATAACTAATCAGAGCCTATAGCACCTGTTCTTCCCCATACGGATGCTCTGAATTGGCTAACATTAAAAAGCTAAGTGTACACACTCTTTTTTTCCTTCATTTATTTCCACATTAATTTTCCATAGAATGCTCTAATTTGTATGATTAAGGCTAGGATGTTTTTGAACACTAGCTAGTATTAAACAATCCCTCTGATAGTTAAATATTGAATTCTTCACCGAAGGCTATTATTCTAGCCCCCAATGCTGATAAGTTTGACAAATTTTTTAATATTTTATGATTATATAAAAATTGGTCTGAAGGAAGTGGAAATAATAATGGTACGTTATAAATTGTGAACTTTAAAGTGCTCATATATATTTTTTTTAACATTTTTAACACTATAGTTAAAATTCCTTCAGTTAAAATTCACTAATTATGACATCAACAGATATGTTTTTATGAGTTAGGCCTTAGCAAAAATGAAGGTTCTTTTTAACTCCAATTGAGTCATCTTTGAGAAGTTTAATACATTTGATATAGATGTTCCAAAACAAGACAACCATAGTAATCTAAAATCTGGAACCCCAAAAATTTTATACCCAATTGGCAATAAGGTACTATTTTACAATTAAGAAAACTAATACACTCTAGTGTCGACTGAATAACTATTGACTTAGCCATCCCTCAGAACCAAATTTTTTAAAATGGAGGCTTTTCTATACAAATGGCCTGTCTTGGTTCATGCTTCAGAGTTTTCTAAAATCTGGCCTCGGCATGTCACATACCTCTTGCTAAACAGTCCCAGGCCCAGTACTAGTAGCAACTGGCCTCGGTTCACAGCTCGATCTTGCCTGGGCATCTCCAAGCCCAGCACAAGTAGAAGCCATCTACAGATCGTGATGGAGCTCATTCTGGGTGGCCCTGGACAGGGCGCATTGGTGGCCAGTCTTTGTGCCTCTGTGAGGGCCCCAGAGCCAGTGTACCTGGTGGAAAGCTTCAGACCTAATCCATAAGAGACACACTCAAGGAGCAGACATAGCAGGCACCAGAGCCCCACTGAAGTAAGCCCTGTTCTGTGAGATCAGCCCCTGCACAGCTGGTGATTGCAGCCAGTCCTCACAGCCAATGGGCCTAGGGATAAATTCAATTTAACCAATTGAGGTGCCAACAGCGATCAGGGCTCAACTACAATAGGAGGGGGAACACAGCCCACATGAGGCAGGGGATACAGCTCAGCGATCATGGAGACAAGGCCACTGCAGTGGAACCTACAGGATACCTACTACCTAATGCCGCTTGACCAAGCCTGGGAGATGTGGCAGCTCTATCTAATACATAGAAATAAATAGAGGGAGGCAGCCAAATTGAGATTTTAAAGAAATGTGTCCCAAAAGAAAGAACAGAAAAAAAGACTAAACAAAATAGAGACAAGCAATATAATAGATGCAGAGTTCAAAACACTCATTATAAGGATGCTCAAAAAACTTAGGGGAAGAGTAGATGAACCTAGTGAGAACATGGTCAAAGAGATAAGAAACATAAAAACTGAACTATAAAACATAAAAAGACAGTCATAAATGAAGAACACACTAACTGAGATGAGGAATACATTAAAGGGATCAATAGTGGAGTAGGTGGAACAGAGTACCAAATCAGAGATTTGAAATACAAGGAAGCAAAAACACCTTATCAGAACATCAAAAAGAAAAAAGAATACAAAAAATGAGGATAGTATAAGAAACCTCTGGGACAATTTAAACATACCAACATTCACATCACAGGGATGCCGAAAGGATATGAGAGAGAACAATGAATTGAAAACATATATGAAAAAAGTGACGACAGAAAACTTCCCTAATCTGGTGAACGAAATAGACATAGAAGTATAGGAAGTGCAGAGTCTTCCAAACAAGATGAACCCAAACAGGTCCACATCAAGCATCGTAATTAATATGTTAAAGATTAAAAACAGAGAATCTTAAAAGCAGGAAGAAAAAGCAGGTAGTTATCTACAAAGAAACTCTGAAAAGATTGTCAGCTGATTTCTCAACAGAAACTTTTCTGGCCAGAGGGAAATGGCAAGAAATATTCTAAGTGATGAAAACCAAGGACCTACAACTAAGATTACTCTGACCAACAAAGCTATCATTTAGAATTAAAGGACAGAAAAAGCTTCCCAAACCAGAAAAAGCTAAAGGAGTTCATCACCACCAAACAATTAATACAAAAAATGTTAAAGGACCTTCTTTAAGATGAAGAAAAAAAAATCAATGTGAATTAAAAATGGCAATAAAAACACATCTATCAGTAATTTCTTTAAATGCAAATGGCTAAATACTCTAAAAGATAGATGGAGACTGAGTGGTTAACAAAATAAGACCCTTCTATGTACTGTCTATAAGAGAGTCACTTCAGATTGAAAGACATAGACTTGGAAGTAAAGGGATGAAAAAAGATATTTCATAAGAATGGAAGCAAATGAACAAAAGCTAGGGTAACAATACTTATACCAGACAAAATAAACTTTAAAACACAGGCTATATAACAAGAGATAAAGAAGGACCCAGTAGTTCCACTTCAGGTATTTCTCTGAAGAAACCCAAAACACTAAATCAAAAAGACATATATATCTACATGTTAATTATAGCACTACTTACAATAACCAAGATATGGATGCAACTCAAGTGTCCATCAATGGGTAAAGAAAAACTGATGCATATATACAATCTAATATGACTCACCCATAAAAAGGAATGATATCTTGCCATTTGAAACAGCATGGATGGGCCCTGAGGGTATTGTGCTGAGTGAAATGTCACATAGAGGAAGAAAAATGCCATGTGATTTCACTCACACATGGAATCTAAAAAACAAAATACATAAATTAGCAGAACGAAAACAAACTCATAGATACAGAGAATATTTTGACTGTTACCAGATGGGAGGGGATTGAGGGGGACTGGTGAAAAAGGTAACAAATGAAGAAATAGAGGTTGTTAGTTGCAGAGGGCGAAGGTGAAGTGATTAAAACATACCAATAGGTAGTGCTGAATAGTCATGGAGATGTGAAGTACAAAATAGGAAATATAATCAATAACATTGCAATAACTAAGTATGATATCAGATGGGTAATAGATGCTAGATTTGTTATCAATGGAAAATGAGTTCTTGCAGTGTTATGAGGAAAAGAATTTCCTGAGATGTGCACAAGAGGATGGGGTTCCATGGTAAACTTTATTGATGATGTAAAATTAAGAAGGTTCCCCTCCTGACTTGCCAATGTCCCATCTTCATTCATCTCACCATGGAAAAGGTCCAATCTTACCTTCGGCAAGGCCAAAGCAAAAGCCAGTGTACATTCCAGTCAAGCATCTGGCTAGCTTAGTGTGTTTCCAGTTGCAGTCTACTCTGTGCTGTGGTATTCAGCCTCCCTCCTGGCGCCTGCCTGTGGAGTCTACATGGCCATGCACTACATGGCTGCTAAGACCACATGGCCATGGAGAGAAGATGCATGTGTGAATAGGGCAAGTGCATGTCACGAGAACGAGAGAGAGACGGTGAGCTTCTTTGTTCCCCTGGGATTATATTAACTTGGGCTTGGGGCAGACCTGGTGCTTTTTCAAAACAACCAATTAACTTTCCAAGCTCTCATGGGTTTTGACTGGGTCCACTTCCCAACCAATTCCGTCTCTCCCCAAGCTAAAACAACAGAGATTTTTGGTCAAGCACTTCCTCCTGCACCATTTTTACTTCTATTGCTTATGTGCCTGCCTCCCCCTGCCCCCACCTGGCAATCTGGTGCTGGAGCAAGGCAGGGAGGAGTATTAATGCCTTTGGCAAAGCACAATGCTTTAATACCCTGGAATGTGAAGGTAGCTTCTTGGCAAAGCTTCTTGGTGAAGCGATCAGGCTCCTCCTGCTTCCCAGTTTATTAAGTTCAGTGTCTAAGTTCCTTTGCTCCCCTTTCCCATCTACAGCTACTTAAATAGTGATGGCGACAGATTTATCTGGGTGATCACTTAATAAGTTACACAATATCTAATCACTAAGTTGTACAATTGAAACTAATAAAATATTGTATGTCAACTGTAACTTAAAAAAATTTAAAGTCAAAAATGGAAAAAATGGTATTATTTTAAGGAATTAGAAAATAGAAATGAGGAGCAGGATATGGGATGGAAAGAGGAGGACAAAGAAGAAAAAACTGGGACAATTGTAATAGAATAACAATTAAAAAGTGATTAAAAAAAGAAAAAAGAAAATAGAAATGTAGGTCTATCATACTCAAGAGATGAATAACACATGGAGTAAATTCCAAAGTTATGTTTAGCTACAAAATGAGCCTTTTTCAAACCATAGAACCTGTAAGAGGAGCCCAAACAGTGAGCAACAGCCTTCTTACGTTTAGGAAACTAGAATAGGAAGTTGGAACAGTTCACAAAACTGTAATTTGTAGAGCTACAGAAACCCATCTGATATCATACAATATTATTAATATTATTAATACAATATTAATCTGATATCATACAATATTATTAATATTATTATTAATAATATTATTACAATATTATTAGTTATATTTTTTATATCTCCTTTACATCCTCATGACTATTCTACAACTACTTATTGCTACATCTTAATCACTTCACCTTCACCCTCTGCAACTATCTGTACTCCTTAATCTCTTTACCTTTTCACCCATCCCCCTCAATTCCCTCCCATATGGCAACTGTCAAAATATTCTCTGTATCTATGAGTTTATTTCTGTTCTGTTAATTCATTTATTTTGTTTTTAGATTCCACATATAAGTCAAGAGAGTGCTGCACAATAAAAGGACCAAAGTATTATAATTATGCCTGTGAGTGTTGGGCAGATTATTAACTATCCATGCTTGGGTCTAGATTCTGCTAAGCCCACCAGAAAGGGCTATGCACTTACTCGAGCTGAGTAGAGATTGCAGAAGTTGCATGGTGCCAAAAGACATTATTAGAGTTCTGACAAGTCAGAGTGAAGAAGGCTAAGTAATCTCCCCAGCATACAATTGAGAGTCCAGAAGGCCACTGTTTTAAGACTACTGGCCTAAATAGATGTGACAGAATCGAGGTGATACATAGTAAACTGGCTTTTCACTAGAAAGAAAAACACTCAATATGCATTCAAAGCACACAATAAAGTTAGAATCTCAACAATATAGCATCTACAACATTCACCATATGAAAAATAAATAGATAAATAAATAAATAAGCAAACTACTAGACACAAGAAGTAGGAAATTTTAACCCAAAACTAGGCAAGGAAATCAATAAAAGCAGATACAAACTTAGACAAAGATGTTGAACTAGCAGGTAAAGACTTTAAAGCAGCTATTCTAAATATATGTATTTAAATAAAAATAGAAAAATGGGGGACATCTGTAATAGTGTCAACAGTGAAAAAAAAAAGAAAATGGAAACTACTGTTTAGATCTAGGAAAAGTGTGAGAATTTAATCTATTTGCAAGCTAAACCTTAGCATGTTGGTTATATGACTTTCATCATGAGCTTCATGTTTGTGTTAGTTCTGTTTGCAAATATTGTTTCAGTGCATTTCTATTAACATCTTTTACATACGGTACCTAATTTTAACTAATATACATGGTGCCATTATATATCTGCTATACTTTGTTTTATATGCCATTATCTGCTATACTTTGTTTTATACATTCATATCACATACTCTGTTATATAAATAAAATATTTTTATAGTGAAAGTTAGAGGTTCTGAAAATGTTTGCTCTCAAGATTTCTTCATATCCTTAAAATTTTTTAGAATGTCAAAGAGCTTTCTTTATGAGTATCACATATAGATACTTACATTAGAAATTAAAACAAAAAATTAAATTATTTTAAGATAGCAATAGTAAACCCATTTTATGTCAACGTAAATAATACAGGTTTTGCATTTTATTTTTCATGGCATTATTTTAATTTTTTGTCAATCTTTTTATTATGTGGTTTAACAATAACAGCTAGACTCATACAACTGCTTTTTCATTCGATATGTTTCAATATGATATTTTGCTGAATAATATGAAGAATATTTAGTCTCATCCAGATAAGAAGAAAAAGGGAGGTGTATTTTGACATTTTCTTATAATTGTGAATATTCTTTTTGGGTATTATACCAAAATTGACAAGTGATAGTTGCAGTGTGGAATCTGAAACCACATCTGTAATCTTTTCATACTTTTTTGTGTTAAAGTCCATTACTCTATCTTTTAGTTAGAATGCATCTTTTAATCATGAACATTATAACATCATGACATTATTATTTGAAAATTGTATGTTCATTAAGTTATACAAATAGTCTAAACATTGCCTTTTTTAGGCAAATTAATAGTTTTGATTATTAATTGAATGGAGAGTTATTAATATGCTTAGAAATTACATTTTAGTTTTACATGAGGTTTATTTTAATAAAGCAGTAGTTATCATATATATGACTTTCTTACTGGTGCTTAAATATTATGGGTAATATTTTTCAGCCTTTATGTTCTTAAATGAAAAAGTTCTTTAAATAATGAAGAACATAAATTATTTATGTGAGTTTATGTCAGTATAGCCTCATGAAAGATCAAAGAAAATGGAAAATGTTAAAACTGAAAAAAAAATTAATGTATAGTTGAAACTTCTGCAGTATTTCTGGTTATGTCATGGATTTGGTTGGAGTACCAGTAAAAATATGCTTATTGTATTCATAGCAGTGTCCTCTGAGTATTGACGGTATCGCTATACAGAAGTCATTTAAGTAAATATAGTTGTAGAATGTTAGACCAGAATGGAACCTCAGAAATTATCTAGGCCAACTTTATAACTTTGTTCATAAGTAATCTGAGTACTTTAGAGATCATTCGGCTTACTTAAGATAATAGCTGATGGGTGATACATGTGAGACCAGAGTATAGACTGAAGATTCGTTGAAGGTGCTCCCCTAATGGACCCTGTCTTCTGAGATTGGATTTTGGTCAGCTGGGTGTGGGTGTTTGCTCTCATATACCACCCCGAGGAAATATGCAAAAATGTAAAAGAAAACAATATGTTGGGGATAATAGTTAAGTGTTCATAATTTTCTGTTAGAAACTAACTCTCAAATTAGTGTTTTGGGTTTCTTCAGATGTTTTCCCAGAATGGAATCACTGGGACATAAGGCAGTTCTATTTTTACATTTTTGAGGTAATTCCATACTGTTTTCATCAGTGGCTGCACCAAAGTGCCAAAAAGGTGAAGGGATTTTTAAAAAAGTCTCATAAACATAAACAACAGTGTGGTGATTACCAGAGGGAAAAGGGGGTGGGGAGAGGTGGAAAAGAGGTCAGTGGTGATGGAAGGAGACTTGACTTGGGGTGGTAACACAAAATGCAATATACAGATGATGTGTTATAGAATTGTGCACCTGAAACTGACATAATTTTATTAACCCATGTCACTCAAATTTAATAAAAAAGTAAGAAAGAAAATGTAAAAATAAAACTGATTCTCAATATAATTAATAAAAGCCATATTTGAGAAAAAAAATTGAAGCATCTTACACATGAAAGAGAACAGTTCATTGTTATCACTGAATATTACCCCATAAGAGGACTGGGGCCTCAGCCTTTGGCTGTCTCTCATCTGGAGTAGCTTCATAGGGCAGCTGGGCCAAATCTATTGCTCCTCCTTGTTTCATCTCTAAAATTACATTTCTTTTCCAATTATTTAAAAAAGAGAGATGAGTAATGAATATGAAATCCTAAAATATATATTCAAATGTAGGTTAGGGCAGAGAGACTAAGATTATTGTTAGAACTGTATTCCATATACTTTATTTTCCATATTTCAATTCAAACATATAAACTGCAGGCTATTTCAAATCATCCACAGAAATATGATTTTCATTTTCTTATAGATTATCAACAAAGAGGAAGAGAAAAGACCTACTGAGCAGGAAAGGATTAGCAGCAAGCCTGCAAAATTGATATTTTTCTGTAAGTAGGAAGAGGTTTATTAAAGGATAACATCAATATTCCTTATTTTCTCCATATAAAGAGAAGCGCGATTGTGTGCTGTGAATGATACAGTTGATATTGGGTGTGGTACTTCTAAAGAGTCATTAAAGTTTAGAACGATCATCATGGGGAAAGCACACTGTAGTTGACCGACGAAAAGTAAATAGGTTGATTGGCATTAAACGTTCTGCTGGTATTTGAGATTGTGCTGTTATAGAAGAATCAATCTAGTTGCCTGTATTTCTATATCACATAGGAAGAAAGGAGAAAAATATCAGTGTTTTGCATAGTTTCAGGGTAGAGGTTTTGCTATCTGTGCTTATGAGATGACAAGTGGAAGAAAAAGTCTCTCTAGGATGCTGGTGTAGCTCCGAATCATATTAGAAGTAAGAGCAAAATATGGCCTGAAAAGAAAGAACAGAAAATGTAATAGAAGCAGATAACATGTAAGTATATAAAGGAGATTTATTTCAGTGACTTTGAAAAACAAGTCTCAATGGAAGACCATCCAGAGAGAACTCTTTGGAGGTGAAGGTACAGAAATAATATTGTAGATCTAGACTTCTACTGGATTTAGATTTTTTTTTAAATGTGTAAAATGTGGTCATAGGGAACTGGCCATTGGAGTTGAAGAAATAAAGTAACTAACTATGATGAAAGGGTTTTGAATATGTCATCTACACAAACAATAAACTGACTCAAGCCCTTGCAGGTGAGCTGAAGAGTGTGAAGGACAAGAGTGGAGCCCAATCCCTACACTAGATGCAGTGGCTCATTAACAGGTGACTATTAAATTATGGGTTCAAGACAGTGAGAAAACATACACTTTTAAGGAAGAGGAAAACTGAAAATAAATTAAAGAGCAATGTTTAGAAAGTGACTGTGGAGTGTAACAAGAAAGCTGGTCCCAAATCTCGATGCTGAGGTAAATCAGGACCTGACAAGTGACTGTCTCTACTTCAGAGAGCCTCAGGAAATGAGAGTTCAAAGACTTTTTTTCTTTTTCTTTTTATATTCAAAGTAGTTTTTTGTTTTTCTAATTCTTTGCTCCAAGCCTTATAGTTAAATTCAATATTTTTGTCTTTCAAAATGCCCCAATTTCTTTTCTTTACATTTTAATAAATAAAAACTCTGGGAAGTTCAGAAAATTTAAAGTTTTGACTAGCAATTTAGTGTTTATCTTACAGAAATAAAAAACATAAAAGATATAATGTATATGGAAGACTGTTTTATGCATATATTATTGTCAGGTATAGTATAAAATATAGACTTACAATTTTCTTTAATATATTTTAAAAGTATTTTTGTATAATGTAAAATTTTAAAAGTATAATGTGAAATATACTAAAAGTAAACTTTTTTTTGGTATGTGCATATAATCAAGGAATGAAATTATTTCCCCAAAGCTATAAAAATCATTTTCACTAGATGGTAGAGTTATGGAAGACTTTTTTTCTTTCTATGGGTTTTCTTTTTTTAATTAAAAAAAGATTTTATTTATTTATTTTTATAGAGAGGGAAAGGGAGGGAGAAAGAGAGGGGAACATCAATGTGTCGTTGCCTCTTGTGCACCCGCTACTGGGGACCTGGCCTGCAACCCAGGCATATGCCCTGACTGGGAGTCAAACCAATGACCCTTTGGTTCACAGGATGGCACTCAATCCACTGAGCCACACCAGCCAGGACTGTATAGCATTTCTTATTTTTTTAAGCACAGATGAGTACTTTTGAAAACAGCAAGATCATAAACGTAAGTTATCTTTATTAATAATCACATTGAATGTAAGTTGTCTAAATTCTCTGATTAAAGGCAGATATTGTCAAATTGATTAAAACAGAAAAAATCAACTATATATTGTCTACACATAGTTTGCATACAAAGAAACAAATAGGTTAAAATGATGAGCAAAAATAGATCATTTTAACACTAAACAAACAAAAACCCTGAAATGCTTGTGTTAATACTAATCAAAGCAGATTTCAGGCACTACTTTTGTAAGTGGAGATACGAATATTACTTGTAATAAAATAATTGTATCACTATAATAAAAGAATCAATTCTTCAAGAGTATACAATAATCCTAAATGTTTATAGACCTAATAATACCTTCAAGAAATATGAAATAATAACCAAGAGAAATGTAAGGAAAAATGGGTAATACATTAAAAAAATTCTGACATTATAGTTACTACCTTTCCTTCAATAATCAATATAAAAAGTAGGCATAAATTCAATAATTTTCAATCATAAAACAAGTCTCTATATATTTTTAAAGGGTTTAAATTATTCAAATCCTCTTCTCTGACCCAAATTAAGTTCATTCAATTTAGGGAAGTCTCTAGAAAATCATAGGAACTTAAGGGGAAAAAGTCCTCTTATAAATAACCCATGAAAAAGATAGAAATTCAACAAGGAATTAAAAAATATGTTGAATTAAATGAAAACAATAGTATAACTTACTCAAATTTGTGAGATACTGCTAAAACATTACTTATAGGAAAATTCATAGTATTTAATACCTCTATCAGAAAATAAGAAAGGTACCAAATAAATAATCTCACCTTCAACCTAACAAATGGAAAAGAATAAGTTAAAATAAGCAGAAGAAAAATGAATAGTAAAGATTAGAGGAGATAGAGAGGGAGAGAATATATATCTGATTTCAAGAATGAGGTGAAATCATGGTGCAGTCTTAGATAATAAAACAACAAGAAGGACATATTTTCAATAATTTTATAATAAGTCATTTGGCAACTTAGAAAAAATACATTGCAAGACACAAACTAACTAAAAAGATAGATATAACTTGGGATGCCACATTTCTGATAAAGAAAATTAATTTGAACTTTAAAGCTTCTCCAAAAAAATTTCCAAGAATCCATCGATGAATTTTACCTAATATTTACATATAAAACATTATGTTATACATAAAATGTCTCATTAATATAAAAATGATGAAATATATCTCTATTTTAATAGATGAACTTTATCTTGATGTCAAAAGCAAAGACTTTAGAAAAGAATCAGACTGCAGAGTAACATCCCTCCTAAACAAAGATGCAAATATCTAAACACAATATTACATAATTTAAGCCAACAATTAATAAAAATATAATACAATATGACCATGGGACTTTATTGCAAGAATGAAAGGTTGGCTTAATTTTTAGAATTTATGTAATAGACCACAGTACAAAACCAAAAATTGCAGCTTTATGATCATCTTATAGATTAAAATAGATATTTTAGAAATCCAACACTTCTCTCCGATAAGAATTTTAACTAACTTAAGAATAAAAAGAAATTTCCTTGACCTGAAAAAAATCCTAAGTTAATATCATTCTTACTTATGAAGACCAAATCTATAGTCCATAAACTTAGGAAAAAAGACATGAATTTGACTCTCTCCACTTATATTCAGCATTACATTAGGGAAACTTTTGATAAGTATTACAGTACTTGTCAATTTTCCTAAAATACATCTATACATTCAACTTTCTCAGTTATTATTCCAACAGATCAATTTGTTGAAACTGACAAGCTGATTAAAAGAAGGTAAGGAAATACCAAAGACCTAGATTGTTCATAACCACAATGAAACATTAGTACAAAGTTGGAGCACTAACAGTATCTTATTTCAGACAAATAAAAAATATACAGTAATCGAGACTGTGGGATTTTGGCATAAATACATATTAGTGCACCAACTGAATTAAATATAAAGTCTAAAAAAGATGCACACATATTTGGCCAACCGCGCAAAGACAAGTCAGTGCAGAAAAGACAGTCTTTTCAAGAAATGGTGCTCCGGGGACTAGATATCCATACGCAAAAAACAGAAACAAAAAGGAACACTTTTAATTTGGCATCATGCCATATAAAAAATTTAATTTAAAATGGATCATAGAAATAGATGTAAAACCTAAATTTATAAAACATTTAGAATTATATTATAGAATAATTTTATGACCTTATGTTAGGCAAAGATTTGTTTTTTAGACACAATTCCAAAAGCACCATCCAAAATAGGACACATTGATAAAATGAGCTTCATAAAAACTGAAGCTTTTGCTCTTCAAAAGACACAGTTGAAACACAAAGACAATTGACACAATAGGAAAAAATATTTGCAAATCACAAACCTACTAAAGGACTTTTGTCCACATGCAAAAAATAACTCAAAATTTAGTGACAAATAACAAGTTAATTCTAAAAATGGGCAAAATATTTAAATAGAAAATTCACTAAAAAGAATATACCAGCAACAAATTTGAACATGAGAAGATGCTCAACAGAGTAATAATTAGGATAATACACCTTAAAAAACAATAAGATACACACCAATTAGAATATCTATAATAAAATAATTTACCATACCAAATATTGTGAGGGTATGAAGCAATTAGACTCCCAAATGTTTACTTGATTGATTTGTATCTAAATCCAAATGATTAATTTGACTAAATTAAATTTAATACATTATTTCAGTAATTTGGCATCATTTAGTCATATCCCAAAATAAAAGTAAAAGACATTTTTATAAAAATATCCATAGTAATAAATATATAAATTTAATATTTTAATAAATACTCAATTCAGTCATTTATTAAAATACCTGGTATTTTTATATATAAACTGCAGTTCAGTACACACAGAAATGGTTTACAAAGTATACAAAGAAATTAAGGCTTTCTGAATTATATTCCCAATGAGCATGTGATCTATTTATGAAGCAATGTCATTTACACATGCAATAGATATTTCAACTGAATAAACAAAAATAATTGCAATAATATACCTCAAAGAAAGGAGAAATATATTTGGTTGAAATAATCAGGGATGGATTTATAGGCTGGAGAGGAGTGAATTCAGTTTAGATCATTTGTAGAGTTTAGATAAACTAATGGGGAATTGGGAATAAAATATCATTGCTCTTGTTGGAAACTAACATAATAATTTATAGCTATGAATTGTCATAACTTACATGGCTTCCTTTTTATTACTCAATAAACTACACATATCATTGGAATAGAGTAAAATGTAAAAAGGCTGAATAAATCATATAGATAAGCATTAAATCTAATAAAAATGATTCAAACAAAGAAAAGAATTTAAACATACAATTAAATCTATAAGGATGTTTTTATATTAAATGCTTTCATCCAACAAACATCTTGAACACATGCTATGAGCTGAGTACTTTAGAGGTACCAGGGATGCCTTGAAGTAAATTTATTGTTAAATAAATTTAGCATTGAACTTATTTGTTGCTTTGACATATAGTTATTTATTATTATATTATATTTCATTTATATCCAGGAAAATGAATTTTCAGGAATATAAGAATATAGACCACCAAAGATTCAGTGATAAGATAATATGCTAAGGTTTGAAGTATGCTAAGGTTTACTTTAGGTGCTAGGCGATCACATTTTTTTTTTCTAGAACTGCTTTTTTCAAATTCCCAATGATTGAAAATGTACTTAGAAATAAAACCACCCAGAGTGCTGTTTAATCAATCATTTTATTTAATCTGTGGAAAGTTTTTTTTAAAATGTAGAAAAAATATTAATGTGAGACAGATAAATGTACTCTTGAAACTAATATTGTATGTCAACTATAATTAAAAAATAAATGCTATGCCATGGCTGTTGTGGCTCAGTGGATTGAGTGCTGGCCTGGGAACCAAAGGGTCACCAGTTGGATTTCCAGTCAGGGCACATGCCTGGGTTGTGGGCCAGGTCCCCGGTTGGGGGCGTGTGAGAGGCAACTGCACATTGATGTTTCTCTCCCTCTCATTCTCCTTCCCTTCCCCTTTCTCTAAAAATAAAATAAATAAAATCTTTAAAAAAAATTTAAAATAGCTATCAGATAAATGGTTTGAGGGACAGGATATAGGATTTACATGAGGAGGAGGCCAAAAATATGGAATCTATTTTTTAAGAATTGTGTATTTATTCTTACATGTTTAAACTTCACTCACCTTCTAAGTACTCTCCAGCTGATACAATATACCTATGGAGACATTTTTTTCCACAGCTCAAAATGGGTTTTGAACTCATAGATTTTGATGCCTTTTAGTAAGTCTGTTTTTTTTCTTTTTCTTCTCCCACCTCTTTCACATAGACAAAATGTTTCCCTTTGAGGACTTTTTTCATCTGGAAAAGAAACAAAAAAAAAGTTTTTCAGGGCAAGATCTGATGAATAGGGAGGGTGGGACATGGGGGTCATGCTATTTTTAGTCAAAAACTACTGAACACGCAGCACAGTGTGGGCAGATGCACTCATAAAATGACCCACCATGAAATAGGCAAACAAGAAGAGTCTTCAAAAACAATTTTCACTAAAGCCTAACATAGTCTCTCACAACAACACCAGCTGGTACACTAATACAGATGGGTTCCTAGAACTCTCACCTAGTGCGGGAAGCCCATACTATAAGGGGCCCACCCTCCAGAAGGTAATTCTGTTTTTTGGGGAGTGGTCCCCCTCATATTAAGCCACTGATACACTGGTATAGAGTGCAAGGGAGAGTATTGGTCTGAAGTCATAAAGTCATAACTCACCAATACAGATGATAAGTAAAATAAGGAGATGGTATAATTTTGCTGAAAAAGATCTGTTAGATTAAAAATAGAAAAGTACATAGGACAACCTGACAAAAGATATATAAAACACAACAGGTGGAGATGGTAACAGAGACAGAATGTGTGTGATTCAAGATGTATGGGGAACGCATGTTCTCCAAAATGTGATATAACTTCAAATCATTTATATATATGCACTTCATGGTTAAATAAATCCAATTAAACATTTTAACTAATGTATATTTATTTATATAGAAACTAACTTCTCTGTATATATTTATGGCACTTGATGAGTATGTGCAAAAAATACTGAGCGTTAATTGA
The DNA here is from genome assembly GCA_004026545.1 of Mormoops blainvillei. NCBI lineage: Eukaryota > Metazoa > Chordata > Mammalia > Chiroptera > Mormoopidae > Mormoops > Mormoops blainvillei. The sequence continues at coordinate 58,431 of PVJD01003582.1, forward strand.
ATGTAAAACTAACCTATTACTTAAAGTAAGATGTATAATCATATTTTGTTTTTGGTATGATCCTAAATGTAAAATATATATTTTCCAAAGGGAAAAATTAAGAACATTTTAAACACTATTAGGTTCAATCCACAGATTTTCGGAGAAGTGCAATGTTTCAGGTCTTTGAGCAAGTCACAATTTACTCAGGATTTTGAAAAATATAATTAGCATTATACATGATTTTTATAGTTCTTAATATCTTAAATTATAATTATGATTGCAGTGCTGCAAATTTTATTTGGAAATATGCTTCATTGATTTAAACAAGAAGCTGGTTTTTAAAAGAGGGCTGAATTACCCTGAGTACTCCACATACTCGTTTTGTCCAGCAGGGGTTTTAAAAATGATACTCACATGATAATTACCTTCTTCCTGTTGGCAACTGCCCTATTTCTGAAACATAGAATCTGTGATTTCCCATGTGACATATTTTGTGCTTTTTTGTTGATTAAAAAAAAGAGGAAAGACTAAACTGATTCAAATTTAAGGAAATAATTATTTGAAGTTTAAGTTCCTCTATGCTATCTTTCAGGAAAAAGCATATAAAAATTGCCAAGTTATAAATCATTCAAAAAAGAGGATTTATGATGGAAACAACAAGCCAACTTTTACTATAGCTTCTCTACTGGGTGCTGTTCTATAGAAAAGTTATGATAAATCATGCAATGAATGAATAGAAAATAGAATTCTTTCAGCTTCTTAAGTATTGGATCCTGAGACTTATTCTTTCTGACTTTGTGTACTTATGCATGCACCTCTTATTTTATTAGATATTTTACACTGTATTGACTATACCATACCACATTCCAACAAACAAATTAGACATCTGTGTATGATCAGATAAATATTCATACTCCATTCTTTATTTTAATTTGGTATATTATGCATTTGCACATTTAGTGCCAGGGTTTTAGTACTCCTCATTGTAAGAAAACCTACTCATATGTAGCCATCTTTGCACAGGCTATGGGAGCATGTTTTACTTTGTTACAAATGCCATTTGAAATTTTATGAGTTGGAATGTCATCTGAAATATATTTCCTCAAAAATTTAGAGTTCATTTTTAGGATTTTAGACATATTCTTCATAAATATTGTTGCTAAAATGATCTTTTGAAATAAGGCTGCTGAAGAGACCATTTAAGAGGCCTGCACATTTTTTTTCACAATGGGTGTATTTTATTCCTCTTCCATTTACACTAATCAAAAGCTTATAAGTTTCTAGGGGGAAAATGTTATAATTATAACGTAAAGGAATTAGTAAAATAGAGAGCAGGTAGGAACTAATTTGAAAGAGATGAGGAGACAAGGAGAAGGGCATGCAGTGGCAAAGACATGAAGACAATAAATTGAAAGAAAAGTAAGAACACATGATAAATTGTCTTTCATATATAGGAATTTTGGTAATAAATCTTCTGTGTACTTTGTGCACATTTACTACCTAAGAAACTGGAATAGCCCTGGCTGGTGTGGCTCAGTGGACTGAATGCCAGCCTGCGAACCAAAAAGTCACTGGTTTGATTCACAGTGAGGGCACATGCTTGGGTTGCAGGCCAGGTCTCCAGTTGGGGGCGGGTGTGAGAGGCAACCACACATTGATGTTTCTCTCCCTCTCTTTCTCCCTCCCCTCCCCTCTCTCTAAAAATAAATAAATAAAATCTTAAAAAAAAGAAGAAACTGGGTGAGATATAAAAAGTTCAGGAAAAAACATGAGAAAAAGATTAAGTTCACACATCTTCCCACAGATTTAATAAGTACTCAATAATTTGATTAGCTTACTAAGATTAAAAATACCTTGAAAGCTAAACTTCTTGCTTATGCAGTGCCTTGGATTCAGAAAGTTACAACAATCTCGCTACCTGCCTAAATTTTTAAAAATTATATCTAATTGATTATGTTATTAGAGTTGTCTCAACTTTTCCCCATTTGCCCCACTCCACAGAGCACCCCCACTCTCTCAGGCAATCCCCACGGCATTGTTCATGTCCATGGGTCATGCGTATAAGTTCTTTGGCTGCTCCATTTCCTATACCGTACTTTACAACCCTGTGGCTATTCTGTAACTGCCTATTTGTGCTTCTTAATGCCCTCACCTCTTCACCCATTCCCCCATGCCCCACTCCCATTTGGCAACCATCAAAACACTCTGTATCCATGATTCTGTCTCTGTTCTTCTTGTTAACTTTGTTTTTTAGATTCGATTGTTGATAGATATGTATTTTTGCCATTTTATGTTCATAGTTTGGATTTTCTTTTTTTATAACTAGACACTTTAACATTTCATATAATAATGGTTTGGTGATGATGAACTCCTTAGGTTTTTTCTTGTCTAGATAACTCTTTATCTATCCTTCAATTCTAAGTGATAGCTTTCCTGGGTAGAGCAATCTTGGCTGTAGGTCCCTGCTTTTCATGACTTTGAATGTTTCTTGCCGATCCCTTCTAACCTGCAAAGTTTCTTTTGAGAAATCAGCTGACAGTCTTATGGGAACTCCCCTGTAGGTAACTAACTTCTTTTCTCTTGCTGCTTTTAAGAATCTCTCTTTATCTTTAATCTTTAGTATTTTAATAATGATATGTCTTGGAGTGGGCCTATTTGCATCCATCCTGTTTGAGACTCTCTGTGATTCCTGGACATGCATGTCTATTTCCTTCACCAAATCAGGGAAGTTCTCCTTCATTATTTTTTCAAATAGGTTTCCAGCTTCTTGCTTTTTCTCTTCTCCTTCTGGCATCCCTATGATTCAAATGTTGTACCTTTTAAAGTTGTCCCAGAAGCTGCTTATAGTATCCTCGTTTTTTTGGATTCTTTTTTTCTTGTTATTCTGATTGGTTGTTTTTTGTTTCCTTATGTTCCAAATCATTGATTTTATTCTCAGGTTCATCCACTCTACTGTTGTTTTCCTGTAAAGTGTTCTTTATTTCAATTAGTGTATCCTTTGTTTCTGACTGGATCTTTTTTATGCTGTTGAGGTCCTCACTAAGTTCCTTTAGCATCCTAATAACTAGTGTTTTGAACTCTGCATCTAATAGATTGTTTATCTCTATTTTGTTTAGTTCTTTTCCTGGAGTTTTGATCTGTTCTTTCATTTGGGCTGTTTCTTTGTCTCCTTGTTTTGGCAGCCTCCCTGTGTTTGTTTCTATATATTAGGTAGAGTTGTTTTGACTCCATGTCTTGGTAGTGTGACTTAATGTAGTAGGTGTCCTGTAGGGTTCAGTGGCACAGCCTACCCTATGACCCAAGCTGGGTACTCAAGGTGTACCCTTCATGTGGGCTGACTACTCCTCTTGTAGTTGAGCCTTCATTGCTGTTGGCAGATCAATGGGAGAGGTTTACTCATGCGAATCAACTGCAAGGATTGGCTGTGACCAATTACCACCAACCTCTGCCCTCTATGGAGGATCAGCTGTTCAGGGACTGGGTGGTGGTGCTCTGACATGGTCTGTAGCTAACCAGTGAGTGTACTGGCCATGGGATTTCCAGCGTGGTGCAGCCCAAAATCAGCCCCCTACCTGTGTTATTTGGGGCTACCCTGCCTGAGCTGTAGAACAATCTGTGATGTCTGCTACTTGTGCTGGGCTTGGAGATTCCCAGGCAAAACCAAGCTGTGAATCTGTGCTGGCTGCTGGCTATTAGTGCTGAGCCTGAAGCTCACTGAGACCAGCTGTTGCTTGTTTGAGAGGATTTAGGAAGTTTTGCAGTATAAGCCAAGACCAGCCATCCAGATGGTAAAGCAGCTTGGGTGGGCCCGTATGTTGGGTGGGGCAAAGTGTCTTAGAATCTCCATGGTATGTCAGACAGCGTTAGCCACATTGATAAAGTCTCAGATATGACACCAACTTGCTGGCTCTGTGGTTCTGTGTGGGGGTTTAGAAAAGGGACAGTGGCCTCTGCTCGCCTTGATGCCAGACACTTCAGTTTCTCCCTGAATACCACTGGTGCCTTTCAGCTGCTACTCCTGTGCTGGAACTCAAAGAGTGTAAGTCTGAGTAAGTGAGTCCCTATGTGGGTTCTTTAAGAGGAACTGATTGAAGCTCCAGTAGTTTCTTCCACCATCTCAATCCCTGTTGGTTTTTACAACTAGAAGTTGCGGGGACTTATCTCCCTGGTATTGGAACCATGGGCTGGGGTGGCTTAGTGTGTAGCTGGAACTTCTCACTCCCAAGATATCCTTCCTGAATTTTTATCCACTACACATGGGTTGTGGGATCAGCCTGTTCCACGTCTGCCCTGTTTCTATCAGCCTGGATGTATGTGGTTTCTTTAATTCTGTAGTTATCAGACTTCCATTCAACTTGATTTCTTATGGTTCTGAGTGATGGTTCTATATTTTAGTTGTAATTTTGTTGTGGCTGTGCCAAGATGCAAGCCATGTCTGCCTATGCTTCCATCTTGACTGGAAGTCTCTCGTAGCTACTTTCCTTTAAATTTATAGAACTTTTTACTGGTTAATCAACAATAATTATTTTGAAATTAATTTGTTTCAAATTGTGATCTTGTACTAAGATAAAACATAAATAAGACTTCAAGCAAGAGGTCTTTATGCTCATTCTTAGAATGGTGGCAGAAGGACAAAACATGTCAAAACCATTACATACTAAGAATAATGCTTCCTCAGAGTTAAGAGGTCAGGAAAGGACATCTACTCCATCAGGATGCATTGCAAAAGTCTGCAGCAAAGTCAGTGGGAAGAACTTGGAGAAATTCACCAGCCTGAGGTCTCTCCAGTGCTTGCTCATGAATATGAGGGTAGGAAGTAGGGAAAAAGCTTAACGTTAGAGCAGCAACAATAGATAAGAGATAGTGCCTGTGAGATTTGGCAAAGAGCAGAATGTTGTAGAGGGGAGAAACAGGTGCACCCTGCACTAAGCTGTATTAGGTTCACTAAACACACTTCATGAGATTCATAGGCAATTGTGTATACTTGAATTGAGAACTGGATTCATTTACAACTTGACAGCCTACATAATTAGAAAAAACAGTGCCCATACTTTCTATGTGATTTAGTTTGTAAACAACAACCAAAACTTTGTATTCTTTAATGATGTTTATAAGAAAATTTAATTTTCAAAAAAATGTGGTTCATTGTAAGTTGCTATTTCATATAGCAGGACTTAACTTTTGACCGAGAGTCAGCAGAATGTACAGCAGGTGAATGGGAAAGCAATGAACTAAAAATCAGGAGACTGAGGTTTTCAACTTGTCATTGCCACTAATTAGCTGTCTGAACAAGAGCATCGCTATGTCTCTGGACATGAATTTTCTCATCTGTAAAATAAAGCAGTTGGTGATCTCCAAAGCCCTTTGTAGTGTTAAAAACCTATATCCGCTGCTTTATCTTTTCTGGCAGTGTAGGCAGTGTATGTTGACCTATCCATGTGTACTCTTCTATCCTTTCGGGAGTATGCTATGCTCCAGCAACCTTGGCTGGCAATGTTTATAAGTATAGTCTGTGTGATAGAGGAACTAAAAGTGACTCGTTCAAGAAAATCCTTACCAGTGCCAATTAGCAAAGACTCCAGTCGATGACGTACCCTGGTCATAGTGTGAAGCCAATGATTTCTTGGAGGTGTGTTTCCATGGATGTCTGTTTGACTAACAATAAGCTATATACACAGTATAATAATCAATTACAATTTCAATAACTATTGGATAAAGTATATTCTCTTGAGAGCAAAATTACAGCTTATATTGCTTCTTCAACTGTATTTTTTATGATAGAGATAGAAAAGAAAGAAAAAGGATCAGTGAATTAAGGAGATAATAAATTAGCACCCATAAAATTAAAGAGTTATATTAGAGTGTATAACTATGCTTAGATTTTAATAGCCCTACCTAATAAACAATAGCTGAGAGAGATAGAAATGCATGTGTATATATGTATATACATATAATTTATATATATTTATATATAAATATATAATACACATTTATATATAAAGTCTATTTATAATATGTGTATGTGTATAAAATGAGTAAATTACAAAGGCCTGGGGACTCTGTAATTGCCACAGATATTGCATCGACCATGTGATTCTAAGCCTGCTCAGTCACGTCTCAAAGTGACTGGTATGTCTATGCCATGATAGCTTGTGGATATGTTGATACATTGTAATTATATTTTAACAAATGTGTTCAATGTGTTTAATGATCTGGAACAAAATGATGACAAAATTGCTTTTTAATAATATCTCTGAAATATGATAAAAATTATCAAGTCTTGCCCTCTTTCTATTAACTCCTTTATCTAGGGGGCATTGATTAGGTGCAAGGCAATGAATTTGAAACCAATGTAAACTTTATTCTGTTATGTAGTTACAAAATTTATTACTAGTGCTCCAAAAGCTCTTTACAAAAAGGCTTTCTTCTGTTTAAAAAAAGACATGAGGGGAGAATGTGGATAAATCAACAATAAACCTTCATGTCCTTTATGAGGAATGATAGGCTAATAATGGGTCAATAGTGGCACAGATTTCAAATTTACTGTATAAAAGAGTGAACAGTCCACATGGTCCAAACCTTCACAACTTGCTGTCTTTGGACCAACCAAAGCAAGTTGTTGCTTCCCTTTTTTCTCAATTTCTATTCTGCTTCTTTCCTAGGGTTGCTGTAATATAATTTAAGACATTTACCACTCTGAAATACAATTTCAAAAATACTGATCCAACCCAACCTTATTACAGATGAATTAATCGATTTCTACAGAATTAAAGTGACTTTCTAAAATCAGTTTATTAGTAGCAGAGTTGGAACTTTGGTCTATTGACTTCAAATATAGCAATTATCTTTTAACCTTTTTGTAGACTAAAATCAAGATTATTTTAATGTGATTTTCTTTGGTTATTCAAAACCTTTTTATTTAGGAAGTTAAAACTCATGTAATGTTTATGCAAATTAGGTTTATGCTTAGAAGATAAATATAGCCAAGTGAAAATGGAGAAGCCCAGGTTTTCAGCAATTAGAGGCAGATCCAATAGTTTGGAAACCTTCATTGAACAGATGTGGAGTAAGCACTAAATGGCAGGTACAGGTGTAGCTTTTCATCAGAATCCAAATGCGCAATGTAGCATCTTGACCTAAGGTCATGTGAGAAAAAAGTCTCCATATAATTACCTACCAAAACTTCCAAGGCAAATGACAATCAATAGCATCTTTGCCCTACCTAGACTTAATGTACAGCATCAATTAATTGAGAAATAAGAGGCGAGTCTATTAAAGAAATAGGTAAATGGATAATAGGTCTTCTAAATTTCCAGCTGGGTACATCTATGTACAGTTTACAATCTGAAGGGACAGAGAGAAACCTGATATTAGAAGATAAATAAAATAGTTAAATTAACAAAACCAATGCAATAGATTTAACAACAACAACAAAAAATGATGGGTTAACTCTCTAGAATCCTTTTTCATTGGCCTTTGGACAATATAGCACAATCAAGAGTCTACCCCAGTGATCCTCAGGGCTTATACCCAGAAATTTTGGCATATAAATACCTTAACTCCTATAAAATACATTTAATTAGACCACTGAGGCTAAAATTTCTACCTTTTGTAGTATATCAACATGAAATCAAATATAATTTAAAAACTTGCCTTATGAGCACATATTCAGGACTAAGTAGGTGACAATATATACTTTAAAATTTTTATCACTTTATTGTGAAATAATCTTACACAAAAGTCACAAGAGATAAAGTCAGAATAAATGAGCCTGATGCATCTGTTTTCACAGTGGGGACATTATTTTCAACATGACTGGAATATCCATTGTATGACGGCTTGAAAGGGATGTGCCAAATTTTGCCTCTGTGACTCTCTCTCCTTTTTCTTGCAAACCTAATTCATTCATAAGGGGCCAATTCTCAGCATGACATGCTATATGTCATTTGGATTGTCTCCATGTTCAGCCTTTGATTTGATTCATGTTTTAGTTCTATGGAGACAGAAGGCTGTAAGTACAAATTGAAAGATCTGTTTCCTAAAACCCTGTTTGTAAGACACTGGAGCAAACACCGTACTGTTTGGTACTTAACTAAGAAAATATAATATAGGAGTAAGAAATTTCTCCTAACTTTTCCCCCAAACAAACTCCCTTGGGAGATGACAGCTTTCAGAATTGTCAGGACATATGTAATGGGGTACTGGTGTCTGACAGGCTATGGTGCCACCGTGGAAATGTGGTAGCCATGTGAATATCATAGATGAGCCAGACACTTTCAGTGATGACTGACCAGAATTCTTTATAGGTAGGTGGAAAAAATTCCTTGGCAACTCTGGAAGTACTTTGAGAGTGTTGTGTTGAGCATAAACATAAACAATTTAAAACAATATCCTGTAAAATGTAGGTTAATAGTCTTAATATAACACATTTAATTCACTGGCTGTTAAAAATGAGGGAATATTGATTTTCAAGGAATTTAATTTTTAAAGGAAAACTTTACATCTTCCTATATCAAATATTCAATTCATACGACATCTTACTATTTTCAGTCTTCTGTGACAACAGGTTGTGCAGCAGCCTTCTTACCTCAAGTCCTGGAGAACTCACCTGCTGTTGAGCAGTTCATGAGAGCATGGCAGTGTAAAGGCTTACGTGTGATCTAGGACAGCAGTCTGTAATAAGACACCTGGCTTATTCTGGGTTTTAAGGCTGTGGGACTAACCTCCCAGAGCCTTTGCCTAAGAGAGTCAAACATGGACTGTGAGCTGGAGCTGCTCACTAGCGGACCAAGTATCCCAGCCAATGCCATTTTTGGGGTAGAAATAAGAACTTCTAATTTTTTAACAAGGTCACATTCCTGGGATTGTAGGCACATTTACTAAATTTGGCCACAATTTGAAATATTTAAATTGTTCCAAGAAGGAATACTAATACCATTAAATTCTGATGACTGGAAGAAAATTACTATTCATGAAATGTGTAAAACTTTTAATAAAATCTTTAGTATTATAGTCAAGGAATTATTATTAAATTTCATTTAATTTGCTCCCAAAATTATCATGCTTCTCACAGTTTCTATGTAATACATACTAACAATGCCTATAGGAAACTGCACATTAGTAAATAGTATAATAGTGTAGTTTTTGTATGTACCTCTTTGACCTGTAGACCTAAATTTGAGATTACCAAGATTTGGTTGTATTTGTAATCAAACCAGTTTATACCAGTTGAACTTAGTATAGCATTTATTGGTCATACAAACTAATGAACTATAAAGAGGAAAAATAGAGATTCTGGTATTAAAATGTTTTGAATATGATAAAAGTGAGTTGCTAAAATACTCTAATGAATGGGGATAACTAAAAAATATAATACAAGGAAAAAAAGATATTCTGTATTCATTTTTTTTGAGAAGTATTAATTTACTTTTTAGATATTGCACCTTGAAATCATAGACTTCAATTCTGGAAGTTATGTGTTTTTTGTAAGAAAGATAATAATAGAATACTAAAAAAAACTCCATCCTAAATTAAGACTACATCCTCACATATCTAGGTTGGTTAATAAATATCAACTTATATATTATAAATCTAAATTAAAATGTCATGTATTTTTATATTATTATATTTTTCTCCTTAGTAACACTTTTATATTTAAAAGTAAAAGCATTAATTTTTCTCATTTTTTAAACTAAAACACTAAAAGTCAATTGCAATGAAAATGTTTATGCTTATTGTTTAAATTGTGGAAATTATTTAATAAGCAGAGGATGAAGTCCTAATATGACTCTTTTTCAGCTTATGTAAGATGATTTGGAAGGAAGACAATAGATGGATGTATCATTATGTAGATCTAATCATAAAGAAATACTACTTTTTAGTAACTGAAAAACACAGTCAGTGTTGCACTAAGTGAAAAACACAACAAAAGCACAGAACAAATGCTTGTTTTAAGATTCCATTAGTTACTTTGAGATCCAGGAATAAATGAATAAGTATTATAATAATGAGTTGGATACACTTTAACATCATACAATAAAGTTGAAACCATATTTGGTCATATGTAGTTTACCACATACTTCTTGCCTGAATGATATTGGCTGTGACATCCTCTTCTACCTCTCCCTTTATTAAAAAGTTTAAGCATACAATTGCTCTATAATAAGAAGAAAGAGTATATGATCTTTTCATTTAGCAATTGTATATCCCAAAGCATGATGGGAAAATAATCTGGAAAGATCTGGAATGAGTATTCTATAAACCATACAACTCTATGGATTATGAAATGACAAAGTAGTCTGAGATCGTTAAGCAGACATTGGAGGACAAATCCTTCTCAACATTTTGGTTATGGACTTTTAACTCCCTGGAACATTTGGTTTGAGTTTTGAAACAGTACAAAATATCACATCTCTTTTGTCCAGAACCACTGCAGTCATGCCATCATGTTTTGGTTGACTGATTCATAACTTGTAACTGAATTTGAATGTGACATTTGTAGAAAATTTCTGACAGAGACGAAGATGGTGATGATGAGGATCCTGGAAAGGTGAATGACTACCACACCACGGAGGATGCAAAAGTCTTTTTTATCTCAAGCAAAATTATTACCTGAGACACAAAATAATAATCTCCACAATCATATTACATTTTCTTTTCACAGGCAGATAAACAACTCTTTTTAAGTAAATGTTCTATAACAATATTTTATATCTGTGTTTAAATTATTACATATATGGCAGAGGAAAACATAAAATTGAGAAATTGCATCAATTTAACATTTTATCTATTCTCTTTTTCTATTTTACAAAGAATCTTCTTTGCCAAACAGTATAATATTATAAATATTAGGGGAATTTGACAAAAATACTTTTATACATTATGAAATAATAAGATATATATATATCGTGGTTCCTTACACAGAGTTCCTAAAATCTTTAAAAACAGGGGTACTAGGAGAATCTTCTGTTCTTTTAGTCTTTGATCCCCTTCCTGACAACTTCCTAAGTGATAGGAGCATCTAACACCAAGCTTCTAAATCTGTGGGAATTTTGTGGGTGATTGGAATGTGTTTTGTTTTAGTGAGGTGACTCTTGGTGGGCTCCTGGATGGGGACTAGTCACCAGAAAGACCAAACCATGATTAAAAACTTGGGACTTTTAGCCCAACCCCATCCCCCATTCTATAGAGAGGAAAGGGGCTAAAAATTGAGTTAATAATTGACCTCGCCACTTGAAGCCTCCACAAAAATTCCAATAGTACCAGACCTGGGGAGCTGCCAGGTTAGGGAACATACCCACATGCCAGAAGCAGGATACATTCTAACTCCATGGGAACAGAATCTCTTACACTCAGGGCCCCTGCAGATCTCGCCCTATTCATGTCTTCTTTGGACTGTTCATCTGTATTCTTTATCATATCCTGTGTTAGATCATAAACCAGTAAACAGAAGAGAAGTGTCTCTCTGAATTCTGTGAGTCATGCTAGTAAATGATAGAAACAAAAGAGAGGATCATGAGAATTCAATTTATAGGCAGCCAGTCAAAATTACAGGTGGCAGGCTGGGACTTCCAATTAATAACAATATTTCTTATTAGTTCACAATGTATAAATATGATTTTTTGAAATGGCCCTAATATTTATAATATTATATTGTTTGGCAAAGAAAAATATTTATAAAATAGAAGAAAAATAGATCAAACATTAAACTGATAAAATTTAGACAGTTTTGTGGGACTAAGCCCTTAACTTATGGAATCGACTGCTAACTTCATGCTGATACTGTCAAAATTGAATTGATGTATAGGACATGCAGCTGGTATCCCAGAGAATTGCTTGGTGTGAGGAAAAAACAAACAACAAACAGATAAGCAAAAAAAGCACACACATACATTTGGTTATCATGACAAAAATTCTTTACTTGACCAGACTTTCAACAGGCTTCTGAAACTTCTAGGCTCCTCTCTGCAGTTCCTTGTAAAATTCAGTTTTAACAAGGAGCCTGCTAAGTCAGTTGAACCAGAACAGCCAACCCTCAATATCTAATCTCCCTTGGTATCTGATCAGGACCCTCATCCCCTACCATCCCCAGACCTGGCTTCAGCAAGATTCCCATTAGTTTGATTTCATCAGAATTCCCTTACTCTTGATATTTCTCCTTAGTCATTTTTCATTCAATGATCACCACTCTGCTCCTGGGCTATAAATTCCCACATGCCAATGCTGAGCATTCAGTATTGAGTCTAATCTCTCTCCCACTGTAAAATCCCATTGTAGTGGCCTCTATACCTTTAACAGTGGTCCTGAATAATGTCTGCCTTACCATCTTTAACAGTGTGTCATTAAATACTGCCATGTACTGTCATTAGTGAAGTGTTCTGTGTGAGTAATAATAAGGAAACACACAGGAGTGTTTTTTTTTCCTTTACATACTTTTAAAGGTGAATCAAGTTTCAGTAATTAAAATGAATTGAATGGGTTTTTAAATTCATTTTTGTTCTATAAGCTTAAAATTGCATCAAAATGACAAATAGGTCATGAAGAATTCTCTATTAAAATTGTTAGTGTCTATTAACTAGTCACCACAATAAATGTCATTAAAAAGTGTTACTGTATCGGTTTCAGTAAAACTCCAAGCATTCTAAAAAAAAAAAAAATCTTAAAAGGCTTAGGAAATTCCACTGAAGAAAATGTTTATATAGTTCACACTTAGTGGACATGAAAAAGTTAAGTAGTCAAGTTCTAGGCTATTAGAGCTGAGTTGCTGGTTGGGTGCATGCCTTACAGTGCCATTAAACAAGTGACATAGAATCAATTACTTCTGCCCAGTAGGGGAGACTTTTTCTCCAGGTAACCTCTAAGCTATTTTCTTCCCACCACTCTTAACTCAAATCCCTCCTACTTCTGCCACGATGCTGAGCAAAGAGAGGAGGATGTAGAGCAGATTTAGCACACACCAACAAAAATGAATCCACTCCTGCATACCCAGCAGATGTTGGTGAAATCTTGATGAAAGTACCCTGAAGGAGAGAGCAAAACTAATAATTCTGCATTGCATAGATCTCTTCAGAATCAAATTAGAAAAGCAGTAGCTAGAGATTTGATTAGTGTTTAATGAAAACTCCATTTTAATCTTCCTTAAACGATAAGCAGCTGACTTTTAACAATTGTCTCTTATGAGATGGGGAGAATTAATACCCACAATATGGAAAGAACTCCAAAAAATCACTAGGAAAAAAAGTGAGTAACTGAAAATCCTTTGTATCAATATGGATATAAAGTCCTAAAGATAGATGAGACAATTGAAATTATAATCATAATTTATATAAGCTTAAAGAGAAACCTTAGAAAATTTTCTATATAATTAGGTACATTAATAATATAGTTGGAAAGGGAAGGATGTAATTGAACCAAGGGGAGTAATGAAGGGAATTTCTATTTTTTCCTATTTATTTAAAACTATGTAGCCAATATAGCATATTTATATTCACTAATTGTAGAATTTTGCATGGCTAGTGAATTATAAATATAGAGAGATACGTTTTATTTATTTCAAAATAAAAATATTTAAAATATTATGTTTGGATTAAATACTGTAACTATTGAAGAATGATAAAAATCTGAAGAAAATAAAAGGGAAAGACATTTTTAGTTATACAGATTTACAAAAGAAAGTTTATGTAGAAAGGGAGATTTACTCAACTCCTCAGTCCTTGTGATATTTGATGAAATAAGAATGTTCATAAAGGCATGTCTGCTGTATACTGAAGCAGAAAAATTATCTCAAAGAGTAGTTCTTTGTAATTTTTTTTTGTAGGAGTGTATTATATACTGAACTAGCAGCTCTGTTTTACAGAACACCTTTTTTTTTTTACCTAGAAGACCAACTTACAGACAGACTATGATTATTGCGGTTTGAGCAATCGGTCAACAATCTCTCAAAAATGAAAAAATGAGTGAGCCTGTCACCCAGGATTACAACAGATAATTTTGTTGCCAATGAATTCTTTTCCACCACTGATAGCTGAACAGCTTTCCTACACATGCCTACTTTCCTGTTGAAGTAGGTGACACTATTAAGAAATGTATGTTTTTACATTATGTCATTAAATGTCTATCTCTTGAAGATCTGTATAATCCCATAAAACAATCTTTTGCAAATGACTAATAATTATTTGTACATTATGATACAAAATTATGATTGTATAAAAAATACAAGATTTGCAAACTGATTTTAATGCAAGATAATAAGGGTATGAAAAGTTCATTGATTTAGTTGCAGATTCCACACTGCAGTAACATTTAAGAAACTATCAATTGCTGAGTTTTGATATAATATCAAAGAATATCTATGATTATTTGAAAAGCTTGTACAATATTCCTCATAAATTTTCCAATTTCACATAATTCAACTGAACAACCCATCACAACAGATTGAATGCAAAAAGAAATACAAGTATTCAGCTGCCTCCTATTAAGGCAAAAATTAATTTGTCACACTGTAAAACAATGCCAATAGTCTCATGAATTTTTTTAAATTATTGTTCATTAAAAATGTTGTGTATGCTAATACATAATGGGTTTCTTATTGTGATTTTAAATAAAATAATACATGAGTAATTTAAACTTAAAAAAAGAGAGATTTAGTGCATACAGAAACAGCCACTATGTGGTAGAAAACTAATACCGCCTCCAAAAACTATTAAACATGCAAATATATATTTTCACATTTTGAATTAGGAAACTAATGTCCTAGATCATTTCTTAGTCTATCCTCTCAGTTCACTAATGAACAAAATAACTTTAATATGCTGTTAAACTGTTAATTATTAGAAGTGTTTATTTAACCATAAATATACATTTCAAATCTTTAATATGGAAACAGTCACAGATCTGCAGAAAAGGCATTTTAAATTTGCTTAAATTTCAAGCAAAATTTTAATCAAGTTTTGCTTAGATTTTAAACATTGATATTAATAAGCAACTGCAATAAGGATATATATGTAAGAAGTATCTATGCTATTATTTAATCAATCAGACATGTCCTATTCAATTTCTGTGACAGAATTTTTGTTAATTATTTCAATCCAAGGAAATATTTGAAATTGACACTTAGCAAGTATGGTATTAGGTTATTTAATAATATAACTTGCAACTTAAATTGTATACTGCCAGTTTCATGATATATTTTCCTACCATTTCTAAGGATGTGTATTGTGAAGTAAGACAAAAGTTGATGAATTACATTATATTTGCTTTGGTAGAAAGAAAAAAGGTTTTCCATAGTTCCCTTCTTGCCACAACAGATTGTCAGTAAGTCAATGATATTAATTTATTTATGACACATAAGTCTGAAGAGTAAGAGCTGAACAACATTATTGACTCTTTTCATCCCCTTGACTTTTTTAAAGTCACCTATCTTTATAAAGTGACAACAGATAAAAACCACAGGAATAAAATGATTTGTTCTATTGCACTGTTGGTCAGCTCACAACACAGCAGTTCTAGTAAAGAAATGCAGAAAAAAACCCAGAATTATAGAAAATCAAAGTTGCAATTAAGGATATGCTAGACAAGGCAGGATTCAAAAACATTGTAAGATGTATCAATATCAAGAATGATTTATAGAACATGTGGGAAATCACATCTTTAAACCCATTCTGTTTATGTCAGTTCATCTTTTTCCACCTCAATTTCTTTAAACACACACATTTCCTGTACTGTTTTATTATTTTCTCATTTACTGTGTATCAACTGCAGTATTCTAGAAAAATGGAAATGTGTCTTTGAGTGATTATACAAAAGATATGACAATGATGTAGTTACCTACATTTTGTCTGGGAAGAAAATAATATAAATTTACATTATATTTATCAAAATTGAGAAAATTGTATCAAATTAAAGTTAAAAAACTATATTTCATTGAACACATGTTCAATCGCTAATATGTTAAGGTTGAAATGGTTGTATTCACTGTTGTCTCTTCATTCCTTCTCATTTTCCTTCCCATTTGACCATTTTGATGTATAGTATCATTTATATATTACCAAGGTAGAAAATGTTATAAAACAGACACATGCTATTTTTATATTTTTTTCTGGTAACTTCTGTGCATGGTGTATAATATCACCATGAAAATTGAAAATAAGAATCATAAAAGAAAGATAGAGTAGAAAAGTTACCATTCAGATAAAAAAATTAAATTGATTGGATCTAAAAATGTTAAATGCCTATCCTGAATGTGATTATTTGCTTTTACAAATAATTATTTTTCCCAAATATCAAGGCATCACTGTTAAAAATATCACCCCTCTTGGAGAAGCAAATCCATTATACATACACGCGATACCAGCGCTCCTTCACAATGCTTTATGAATTAAAATAATGATGACTGTTTGTATTTTCTTTAGTAACATAAAATGATTAGAAATGGTTATTTATTTTTCATGATATCAAAGAAATGATTAGTTAAAATGAAATTATAATCCTCTTTCCTCAAGAAGCTACTATAAGAAAGAGAATATATATTTGTCTTGTAGTAATAGAGCTGGATCCCCACTGAACCATCCACGCCCCCTTGCCCTCTCCCCATAGGGTTTCTAACTTATTTAGGCGAGGAAAACCTACTCTATGAATTCAAGCAGCACAGAACTGCCTTCAAATTTGCTGTCACCCATTTCCCATCTCTTAACAATCTCTCAAGGATATCTTTTAGCTTTCTTGCCCCATTAAATTACTAAAAGGTAGTTATTGAAAAAATGACATTAAATACAGACCCTAACCCTATGTGATGTCAAAATTTCAACAAATATTTAATGACTGTTCAACAACTGCTAGTTTTACTACTCAGCTAAATATAGATGCCATACTGATACAACATTAAACATGAAACATCAAATATACAGTATACCATCCCAAGAGTCCTAACTTTAGAGTAGATGGAGATTAGTTTCAGAAAAAGAAAAAGCGCTGCATTGCCATTTTCCTGAGTACTCTACAGAGCAGCAATGCCCATGGCGTGGCATACGGGGCAGCATCCCACCACTAACTGCTAGCACTCTACATAATGTTAATACAGAAATTTACAGCAAGCAATTAAAACCTTTAATAGCAATTTCACAGAATATGTTATGTCTGTGGAATCTAATAAAATCAGCTCATATTTTCATATCTTTGTTTTTATTTCACTTTTATAGTAATATATATTTGAAAAATATCAGTGTATGAAGGTTTGAAATGGTTTCCCCCGGCCTCCCAAAACACATGATCTTTCACACACGTAGTTGTGAAGAACTCAAAGTCCAACATTTAGACTAGCAGTTTTGGCATTACCTGGAAACTCATTAGAAAAGAAAATCTCAAGCCTAACCCAAGCCTATTTAGTCCAGATCTGTACTTTAACAATATCTCCAGGTAATAAGTATGTATATTAAGCTTTCAGCAGCTAATTGAGGTTTAGTGATATACGAAAATCAACCCATACTTAAATTGCACGATTTGGTCAGTTTTGACATATATATGCAGCAGTGAAACCATCACCACAATGAAGATAATGAATGTATCCATCAGCCCCCAAAGTTTCCCTGTGTCCCTTTGTGATGACTCAATCCTGTCACTCATCTCTCCTGCTCCATTTCTAGCCAACCACTGTTGTGTTTTTGTTTTTTGATTTTTTGTCATTCTGCAGCACTTTTATTTTCTAGAATTTCATAAAATGAAATCATACATTGTGCATTCTCTTTTATCTTGCACTCGACACAATTGTTTTGTAATTTATCCAAGTTATTTTATATACGAGGTCTGTCCAGAAAGTATCCAGTCGTGCTCTATGAAAAAGAGAGGCACTTACTGAAGAAGATGCAAGGAACATTGTACACAAGACAATGATGCCTCAGTCCCCTTCAAAGTAGGTAACTTTGGACCTCACACAGTTCTCCCAGTGTCTCTTCCACTTTTCAAAACAATCTGCAACATCATTTGCTGGAATTGCCATCAACTGCCCTGTCATATTTTCCCGAATCTCATCGACTGTAGTTTTTGGAAAAGCCAGGAGTCACAGGATGCCAACTCTGGGTTGTACTGGGGCTGAGTCACCTGGATGATTTGATGTTTTGCCAAAAGAACCCTGCATGAGAAGTTATGCATGAGCGGGCACATTGTCATGATGAAGCTGCCAATTGCCAGTTGCCCACAGCTGTGACCATTTTCATGGTATCGCATCTCTCAACTGATGAAGAACATTGAGGTAGTACACTTTATTAATTGTTTGGCCTGAAGGTGCATACTCGTGATGGAAAACATCTTTCCAATCAAGGCACAGTTAACGTGGTCTTGATCTTGCTGCAACTTTGCTGCACCTTCTTCAGGTGTGGAGATCCATTGTGGGTCTATATATAGAATCTCTGTTCTATTACTTTCATCATTTATGTATTTTGTTGCCTATACCACACATTATTAATAACTGTAGATCAATAATTATTCTTGAAATTACATAGTGTTAGTCATTTAACTTTGTTCTTCTTCAAGCTTATTTTGGCTATTCTAGATTCTTTGAACATTTGTATGAATTTTACAATCAGATTCTCAATTTCTATCAAAAACACTTGCTTGGCTTTCTATAGTAAATTCACTTAGTCTTTAGATTATTTTGGGAAAATTGACATTTTCTATATTGAATGTTCCAGTGCATGAACTTGTTTTTTCTCTCAGCTTATTTAATTCTGCAAATTTTCTAGCAATATTTTGTAGTGTTCAATGTAAAGGTTTTTGTTTTATTTCTTAGTTCTGATTCATGACTAAGTATTTCATTTTGGATCCTATCTTAAAATGGCAATGCTTCATTAATTTAATTTCCAACTCTTGGATGCAAATAGAAAAACACACAAGTGATTTAGTTTTTATATATGAATCTTAAATCCCACAACCTTGATAAACATGCAGATGGGTTCTACTAACATCGTTTTTTATTAGAGATGATCATATTTTCTGCTAATAAACACTTTTAGTTCTTCTTTTTCTAATCCAGTTGTCTTTAATTTAATTTTCTTATTTGACAGATTGAACTCTCCTGTAAAATGTTGAATTGGTAAGAGTAAACACCTTTGTTTAGTTGTTGAGCTTGGGTGAATATTTAGTATTTAACTATTAAATATTATGTTAGGTCTAAGTTATTTATAGATGACATTTTTTAGATAACAGAAGTTTCCTTCTGTTTCTATTTTTCTGAGTGTTTTTAAGCCACATTCTTATCAGAATCTATTAAGAATATTATACGATCTTTTTTTTTAACTTTGGTAATTTGCTAAATTGCACTGTCTGATTTTCGAATGGGTCAGTCCCTCTTACCTTCTTAATATAAAGCTCATTTGGTCATGATAAATTATCCCCTTCACAAAGTTTTGGATTTTTGTTAGTTTTTTAAAAAATGTTTTTACTAAGTTAACAATATTATATTAGTATCAGGTATATATCCCAGTGATTACATATTATGCAAATAACTAAATGATCATCTTGATAAACATCATACCAATCTCACACCCTATATTGTTATTTCAAGATTATCGACTTCATTCCCCATGCTGTACCTTACATCCCTATGACTATTTGTAACAACCAATTTGTACTTCTTAATCCTTTCACTTTTTTCACCCACCTCCCCAATGCCCCACCTACCTAGTAACTAAAAATATTCTCTGCATCCATGAGTGCATTTATCTTCTGCTTGTTTGTTTAGTTTTTTTTAGATTTAATTGTTGATAGGTATGTATTTATTGCCATTTTATTGTTCATATTATTTATCTTTTTTTTCTCCCATCTTCTTTACTAAGACTCTTTAACATTTTATGTAATACTTGTTTGGTCATGATGAACTCCTTTAGCTTGTTTTTGGAAGCTCTTTATCTGTCCTTTGATTCTAAATGATAGCTTTGCTGGATAGGGTAATCTTTGTTGTAGGTCCTTACTTTTCTTCATTTAGAATATTTCTTGCCAATCCCTTCTGGCCTGCAAAGCTTCCATTGCAAAATCAACTGACAGTCTTAAGTGAGCACCTTTTAGGATAACTAGCTGCTTTTTTTCCTGCTGCTTTTAAGCTTCTGTTTTTAACCTTTGGCATTTTAATCACAATGTGCCCTGGTGTGGGCCTCCTTGAATTCATCTTGTTTGGGATTCTCTGCACTTCCTGGACTTGTATGTCTATTTCCTTTACCAGGTTAGAGAAATTTTGTCATTATTTTTTTCTAATAGGTTTTCAGTTCCTTGCTCTCTCTCTTCTTCTTTAGGCACCCCAATGATATGCATGTTGGTACATTTATAGTTGTCCCAAAGTCCCCTTACACTATTCTAATTTTTTTTTGGGGGGGGACGGTATTTTTTGCTTGTTTTTGGTGATTGGGTTTTTTTTTTCTTCCTTATATTCCAAATCTCTTAATTTTAGCTTTACCCATTCTACTGTTGATTTCCTATAAATTATTCTTCATTTCAGTTAGTATATCCTTAATTTCAGACTGGTTCTATTTTACAGTTTTCATGTCCTTTTTGATGTTGTTGAAGTTCTCATTAAGTTCATTGAGCATCTTTATAACCAGTGTTTTGAAATCTGCACCTAGTAGACTGCTTGTCTTCATTTTGTTTAGCTCTTTTTCTGGAGTTTTGTTCTGTTCTTTCATTTGGAATATGTTTCTTTTTCTCCTCATTTTGGCAGCCTCCCTGTGTTTGGTTCTGTGAATTAGGTAGAGCTGCCACATCTTCGGGTTGGTAGAGTGGCAATATGTACTAAGTTTCTTTAGGGTCCAGTGGCACAGCCTTCCTGATCACCCAAGCTAGGCATTCTGGGTGCATCCCCATCCCCATGTGGATTGTGTATGCCCTACTGCTGTAGGTGAACCTCGATTCCTGTTAGCACATCAAAGGGAGGGATTTACTCCCAGGTCAATTGGCTTCAAAGACTGGGTACAACTACTGATCACTGTATAGTATCAGCTGTGCAGGGGCCTACACCACAGAGCAACATTTACCTCAGTGGGGCTCTGGTGCATGATGAGTCCACCCCTTGACTGTTTCATTGTGGAGATGGTTGAGTGGTGCTTGGATGTAGCCTGAAGCCATACACCAAGTGCACTGATGCCCGGGCCTCCCCAGAGGTGCAGACCAAGGTCAACCACCACCTCTGCCCCACCCAGACCCACCTGGCAAAAGCTACAAAATGATATGCAGATGGCTGCTACCTGTGCTGGGCTTGGAGGTGCCCAAGTGAGGCTAAGCTGCAGACCAAGGCCGGCTGCTGCTAGAGCCAGGCCTGGGGCCACTTAGCAAGAATACAGAGCACACTGAGGCAAGATGTGATTGTTTAAATATACCAAAATTTTTCTGAGTCATTCTTTCACATGTAGATACTAATTTTTTTCAAACACCATTTGTTGAAAAGACCACCCTTTCTTCACTGAATGCTTTGGTACCCTTGTCAAAATCATTTGCCCATATATGTGAGGATTTATTTTGGTTCTCCATTCTACTTTATATGTCTGTCTTTATGTCAATACCACACTGTTTCAATTAGTTTAGCTTTGTAGTAACTTCTGATATCAGGAAATGTGAGTATACCAAGTTTGTTCTTTCTTTCCCCCAAGATTATTTCAGTTATTCAGGGTCCCTTCAGATTCTATAGTAATTTTAGGACTTTTTTATTTCTGCAAAATGACTATAAATTTCTCAAAATACACAGTGAACTAATCAAATTTCTTTAATGAATTTTCTTGGACATTGAAAATGCAGTCATACTTCAAAAATCATGAAGTAAAAAAGAAAGATGCCTAAATATGTTAGATTTATAGTACAACAGATGGAAAATTGAGAAATAAAAATCATTCTACTTAATAAATTTTAGTAAAATATAATTTCCCTTTTTTCTTGACATACTTTTTGAATATAATAATTTGAAGCTCTGTTACATGGGAGAAAAAAATGAGGAATAAATTCATAAAATTTGTTATGTTGACTTTAAGTACTTTAAAATATAGATCTTTTCAGAGCTAGATCATATTTTCTTGGTACATTGAGCAAATATGTATACACAGAACTCAATGAACCTTAGCAATTACCAACATTCCTAGCATCATTCACTTTTTACTGTTTCTGTATTTCTCTGTCATTTACTAATATAATTACTATACTGGATGTTCTTTATTTTGTGCAAAGTTATTCTTCATACCTTGCAGTGCAGCTGGAAATTTGTTGATGCATTGAAAAATGCCCAATGTAAAATAAATATAACCCAGCTTGTTTATTTTTAAGAATGAATAAAAATATTTCTTTAATAGTATGATTTCAACCTGTGAGAGTTAGCCTATATTGATCATACAAGAAGGCTATGTTTTAACTATAAAAATAAAAAAATAATTAAGCAAACTAAAAATTAGAAACAGAAAAAGGTAATGTTCAATATGTAGTAGATAAAGCTCAATTCTGTTTCAATTAATGGTTTTATATATAAGTTTATAATATTAATAGTAATATTTAATAATTTCCTTGAAGCAATTTAGTTTCTGTAACTTGAGAACTTGACACATTTCCATTTGCTTCTATTGTGGAAGATCATAATGCTAAATATATGTTAAAGAATAATCATGTTAATTTCAAAGTCAGGCAGATATGCCCTAAACCATTTGAAACAGATGGATTATCAGTTAATATTTAATAATTCTTATTGTATTTTTTGAAATTTAGCACCTACCAGAAAAAAACAAGTGAGGTGGTTAGACTGTTGTATCTAATGCTCCTTTCCCAGGTATCTCTCTAATCTTTTGTGACACTGACTTTTTGTATCTTTTACAGAGCTAATGTACTCAATAGCCACAATTTGTTGCCTTATTGTATGGAAAACAAATGGATGAAGTTGAAATATTTTGCCACTGTTAACATTAATATATTTTATTTTAATACAAAATGGGCTAACTAGTTACCCTGAAAATGTGCATAAATAATTAAAAATTATATTTAAATTACAAAGTCAGTTTCTGTGTGCAGCCATTTTGTAATGTCTATTTTTGAGGATAACACTTTCAAACAGATACTCAGAAGAGCAGATCATTAATTAGATAATATAATTCTGGAAGAATTTGTCAGCTCCTAAGAGAATGTGGGATCTAGCTTAGCTTTAACTAAGAAAGAACATAATCAAAAGAAAAATATATATCATTTCAGCATGATTAGAACAGGTTTTTGAATTGGAGACCAAAATATCTAAACCAATAACCTGCCTTGACAGTACAGCTAGACGACATTGTCCCTAACTAGCTTAAAGTTGTAATATGTAAGATTAAAATGACACTATATTTCCCTGTCTTTCCCACACAGCAAATAATAAATGTCCTCCTAGCAAATAAAAAATGAAAAATATATAGATAGACAATATATATAATCAGTAGATATATATATTATATAGACAGTATATATGTATATATTGACAAATATATGTACATATATAAATTTTGAGTTATTTAATTATAATTAACACCACAGGCACCTGTGAAAAGGGTTTAAAGTCACAAATAGTATATTTATTTTACTTTGTCTTAATGACTTCAAACTCATGGTAAGGATGAATCAACTGGTGGTAAAGGAACTAGATTATGTATAAGTGTGTGTTTGGTTTCTAGATTTGTTTGGAGGTAAACTGGGAGAACTCTTTTAAGCCTATTATTACTGCTTTAATGAGAAATTGCTTGACTTAAGCTACCAGTCACAGCAACAGTTAATGGCCCAAGCTCTGACTTGCTCTACCCTGGAATTCACTCTTGAAAATATACCAAACCTTAACCTAGTCAAGGACCAGACATCTCACGTGCTACCTATGTAGCATCAACCTAGGGTGGAAACCCAAGAACCAGGTACAGCACAACAAGAAAAAAAAAGTTATGAGATGAACATTTGTTAAAATTTTCAGAAAAAAATAATTATAGACACAAAAGTAAACATCTTCCCATGACTGACCTCACTCTTACAAACTTGTACCAAACTTTGTGATCACAATAAGCAATAAGATATTTTGGTATTATGCTTTTTAACCTAGGAGAGCTGTTAAAAAGGCTCCCTGCTGCTTAACCTGCCTTCCCAACCCATGGTTCAGTTTGATTCCATGGATTTAATCATATGCTTTTGATTTGATTATAGGGACTCTAACAGAGTTATGATAAAAGACAGCTCTGATTTTTTAAAAAATTTTTTGTTTAAATATGTTTATTGATATAGAGAGAGAAAGGAAGGGAGAGAGACAGAGAGAAAGAGAAACTGATGTGGAACAGAAACATCAATTTATTGCCTCCCATATGCACCCGACTAGGAATCGAGCTGGCAACCTAGGTATGTGCTTTGTTTGACGTATACTTTCAAGCTATCTTTAAAACTTGGCCAAAAGAAGAAGCACTATAGTTTTGGAGTCTCTTCTTAAGATTATTCAATATCATAAAGGTGTCCTCCTTTTTCAGGATATAATTCACTTGATGACAAAAATAGCAATAAATCTATATATACAGAGTCTTTCTCATATCTACATCTTTTTGATCCTTACCCAAGGACATTTTTCAGTTGCTTTTAGAGAGAGAGAAAGGGAGAGAGAGCAGCTTCAATGAGAGAGAGAAATATCAGTTGGTTGCCTCACATACACACCTGGACTGGGATTGAACCTGCAATGTAGGTAAGTGTGTTTGGTTTCAGAATGACACTCCAACCAAGTCATACTGGCCAGGGATCAAAACTACATTTTAAAGAGAAGAGTCCAGTTAATTACTGTGAAATTATGAATAACATGCTTTCAACTCCTAAGTATTTCATTAACACAGATTGTTTTTTCTAAGTTTATTTCTATAAATTGCCATTCATTTTATTAATTGCCTTTCCAATATTAAATATTACAGTATAATTATGGATTTGAAATGCCTAGTTTTCTTATCTCTTCTTATGTTTTTAATATGTTATGATTCTAAGTTGAGCTTTAGAAATAAGGTCACATAGTCTCCTCAACTGGTTCTTGAAATAGTCCACAACCAATGAATAAGTCATGCTGAATTGACTGAAAGAGGATCTCTTCAGATCAATCAATTTGCTACAAAAAATATATTCTGTGATAAGAGTAAAATATTCTTAAAATAACCATAGTTATGAAGCATATCTGAAAAAATAAAGAACTATTTCATTTTTTCTTTGAAAGTTTGAATCTAAGTTAAATGCCTTCTGAAACACTAGGCATGTCTCCAGAACTCTGCAGGAAATGTCTTCTGCAGTTAGCAGCACACTTAAATGAATAATTTCTTATATAACACTTTAAACTTTCCTCCAAAACATAATGATATTAGCTCAGTCAATGAACTTCCACCTGTTCTTTTAATCATTCTCACCTCTTTGTAAAAAAAAAAAAGAAAATATACATGCTTTTTAAGTATTAAATGACTACTGCAGTACAGCTTCACATAAATTGCTTTAGACTGTTACTATTGCTTGTATGTAGAAATATACATATAAAGAAGAAATTTAATTTCTAATTAAGCAGCCCACGCTAATGCTGTCTGCCAGGTGTGAATTAGTCTTAAGGACATTTATAAAGAGATATTGCTTGAGAAATATTTGTGTCCATATCTTCACTAGTCAGGGAATTATTTAGCAGAGTTCTGGCACGATTTCTCTACTCTGAGCAAGCAGATTGCTGCTTTGCTTTTTTGTTTGCTTTTCAAAGTGGTTAACAGCTAAATGGGCATATGTGCTCATAGTTTAGCCATGAGGTGTAACTCTTATCAAAGAATTTCAGAAAAGATAATCAAGGACAGTGGTGCATATCTACTGTGAAAGGAAATTTCAAGCATGTAGGAACTTTCTAAACACTTCAACAGAGGATTAGGCCACCCTAAAAGGTGGTTGATTTGATGAGAGTTTCCATATCCTCTCAGACCCAAAAAGGATTATTATAACTTCTGGAAGATTTGGTCATTCTCTGTATCCAATAATTTAAAAGGTGTTAGAAAGCCTAATGTATAGCTCCAAACTATTTTTTTCAATAGCCTGCTATTGATATCTTCAATTTTACCATTGAGATGTTTCTCCTTCTACCCACTAAATTATTCTGTGCCACCTCACTCCTGGGCAGGTTTTAAAGGAGAAATAATGTTGAGAAGAATAAAAGAATAAATAGCAACTAATGTGAAATAAATTGGTCTGTTGACAGAAAGTATTAAGAGGATTGGTGAGCTGGGCACAAAAAGGGAGCAAAGGTAGTCAATTACAGCCAGTAATTTAAATTAAATTACATAGCAAATGAATTAAAAGTTTGCCTATTTTAAAACTTTGCTCCAAGCACCCCCTACAAATGAATGATGACACCCATTAATGAGCAATTATTTTAAAAACGGATTGTATAATGGATTTTAATACTAACCAGTAAGCTTTTAAGTCAATTAGCATTTACCTTGCTTTTATGTAATTGAAAACATTCCATCTTTATTGAGTGTTGATTGGTTGATAGAAAGAATTAAAAGTACCATATTACTCCTACTTTGATTAATTAAAATAACAAATAAATTTTACTAATATCTATTTCATATTTTTAAAAATTATTAAAAGCATATGACAAAATATAGAAGTATTAAGATTTAACAGAATAATACATGTTTATATGAATTTAAATTACTTTAGATATGATAGAACACATTTACATAAAATGAACTTTTACAAAATTTAGCAACTACAAGTTGAAAGTCAATTTAAATTGTAAATTTTTCTGAGATATACTTATTTTTAACTTTGGAAATTATTCTGGGGTGCTATTGAGAAGCAAGTAATCTGTTATAAACGATCATATTAACTATTATTTTTTAAATGAGTGAAACACTTTTAAAAAGGTAAAAGATAAAATGGGCTAATACATTTATCGTGTTCTTTAATTTTCTACTCTTTATTTCATTTTTTTAGTACTATGTTGGCCTACTTTCTAGTTCATTTGTTTTGGGAGTGACTGTGAATATAGCAAAACTCAGAGACGTCTGCCATTAGCAATCTTGCCATAGTAGCTAGTCTAATACTTATGAATGGCCTACTCTTTGAACTGACTGATCCATACTATATTTCCTCCCTATTTCTGCTCTGTAAGATGTGCAAAGAAGCAAAGTACTCAGAATAATTGGTCTCTTATCAGTTCTAACAGTTGTGTGTGTGTGTGGAGGTGGGATGTCTTTTAAGACTTTCTACATTATGTATCTCCAGCTAATAAAGATAATTTTACTTCTTCCTTTATGATTGAATTTCTCTTATTACATACCTTGCCTAATTGCTTTGGCTATGACTCCAGTACTGTGTTGCATAGATGTAGCATGAGTGAGCATCTTTGCCTTTTTCCTGATTTTAGAGAAAAAGTTATTATATTTTACCATTGAGTATGATGTTAGTTAGCTATGGGCTTGTCATATATAAACTTTATTATGTTGAGATAAATTCATTATATACCTAGCGAATTTAGCAAAATTTCATAATATAAAATTAACAAAAATCAAGAGCATTTTATACACTAACAACAAATTTTCTGAAAATGGAATTAATTTAATCTCATTTACAATAGCATAAGAAAGAATAAAATACTTATGATTAAATTTAACCAAAGAGGCAAACAACTTGTATACTAAGAACTATGAAACTTGATGACAGAAATTTAAGAAGGTAAAAATAAGTGGAAAGACATCCCATATTCATGGATTGGAAGATTTAATTGTGTTAAAATTTATGTAGGTCCTGAATAAATCTATAGATTCAATGTAATTTCTAATAAAATCCCAATGATATTTTTTTATAAAAATAGAAAGAAAATCTTGAAATTTATATGAAACCACAAAAGACCCTCGATAGTCAAAGCATACTTGAGAAATAAAAGACATCATACTTTCTAATTTCAAAATATAATAAAAGCTATATTTACTAAAGCACTATAATTTTGGCATAAAAACATACATACAAACCAATGGAAGAGAATAGAGAGTTCAGAAAAATCTCCACATAGATGCAGTCAACTGATTTTCCACAATGTTTCAAGAACACACAATGGGAAATACATTATCTCTTTAACAAATGCAGAAGAATGAAACTGGACCTATACTTCATGCACAAAAAATCAATTCAAAATGGATGAAATATTTAAATATAAGAATTGAAACTGAAAAACTCCTAGAATAAAACAGAGAAAATATTTTTGACATAGGTCTTGGCAATAGTTTCTTGAATATGACACAAAGCACAAGCAAAAAAGCAAAATACAAGGTCTATCTGGAAAAAGTCCAACCATTGTTAATATAATGAGAACGATTTGCACTACATTAATGTAACCTGGAAGCCAAGAAGAGCGGACTGGAATGCACATGTGTGAACAATGAAAACTTCACTCACTGTATTAGTCAGCGGGGGGTGGTAGACGCCATTGAGTGAGCACGTGCACTGTGTGCCTGTCACATTCAAAATTACTGAGTGAGTAGAGCAAAAAATCTGTATCAGGTTTTGCATTAAGCTTGAACATTCCTCCATGGAAACTATTCAGATGATTCAGAAGGTGCAGCTATGGGCAACTGGTGACTGGCATCTTTATCACAACATCATGCCCACTCATGCATCACATCTTGTGCAGAGATTTTTGGTGAAACATCAAATCACCCAGGTGATTCAGCCTCTCTACAACCCAGATTTAGTGTCCTGTGACTTCTGGCTTTTCCCAAAACTAAAATCACCTTTGAAAGGGAAGAGATTTCAGACAGTCGATGAGATTCAGGAAAATACGATGGGGCACCTGATGGTGATGGGGAGAACTGTGTGAGGTCCCAAGGTGCCTACTTTGAAGGGGACTAAGGCATCATTGTTCAATATACAATGTTTCTTGTATCTTGTATCTTCTTCAAAATCTCTGTTTTTCATAGTACATGGCTGGATGTCTTCTGGACAGACCTCGTATGGACAAGTTGGGGGTATGTCAAAATAAAATGCATTTATACAGCAACCATCATAGGTAAAAATGTAACTGTGGAATGAAAAAAATATTTGCAAACCATATAGCTCATCAGCTTTTAATATATAAATATGTAAAGAGATCATACAAGTCAGTAACATCAATAAAAAAAGGAACCTGATATAAAATTTGGCATGAAATTAAATAGGCATTTCTCCAAAGAAGACATACCAATGTTTAACAGGTGAAGAGATAGATAAAAAATGTTCAACAACACTAATCATAAGGGAAATGCAAATTAAAACCACAATAAGATATATCACCTCACTCTTGTTAGGATAGCTACTAAGAAAAACACACACAATGTTGGCAAGGACGTGGAGAAGTTGGAGTCTTTGTACTGTACTGTTGGTGGAAATGTAAACTGACACAGTCTCTATGAAAAACAGTATGGTTACTTCTGAGAAAAACTAAAACTGGAACCACCATGTGATTCAGTAATCATGCTGTAATTCTGACTCTATATCCAGTGTAATGAAAAGTAGGATCTCAAAGAGATATGTGAGCTCCTATGTTCAATGCAGCATTATTCCCAATAGCCAAGATACGGAAATAACCTAAGTGTTCATTGATAGATTAAATAAATAAAATATTGTATATACATATAATGGAAAGTTATTCAGCCTTAAAAAAAGAAAGAAAATCTTACCTTATGTCAAACATGGGTGAACCTGGAGGACATTGCACCAAATGAAATATGCCAGTCACTAAAAGATAAATAAGATTCACTTTGCATAAAGTATCTAAAGTAGCCAAACTCTTAGAAACAGAAAATAGAATGGAGATTGCTAGAGGATGGTGCAAGGGAAGGAGAATGAGGGGTCACTTTTCAATGAGTATAATTGTTCAGACACATAAGAATGTAAGATGCCCACTGTGAATATGGGCACATTTGTTTCTTGCTGCACTCTCTCTACCACGCCTACAATTCACCATTTCGCCTTTTTGCTGTCATACCTTTTCCAATATTGAAACTTTACAAAGTTCCCCAGCAATCACCTGTCTTCCTTTATTTAGTCTATCAAAATCAGCTTTTCACAAAAAATATTCCAGAGGAAATTATCTCTAGAGCATGTAAACTGGCCACATACACACACAAAACATGTGTTATTAGGCACATATATTTATAAATATAAAAATGGACAAGTATTTTTCCTTATTGAAAATACATTAATATGCTAATACACAATGTAAAAATTGAAAAAGGGAGAAAAGAAATAAGTAGTTTTCCTACAAAGAATTTAACTGTGAGATTAGCCAAAGAACGTGTATACATATATGCATAGCCCAGGGATGCAGACAGCACTGTGGTGAAGGCCAGGAGTCGGGGAGCTGGGGACAGAGTGAAGGGGGTCAAAGCAAAGGAAAATGGGTGACATCTGTAATAGTGCCAACAATAAAAAATAATTTAACTATGGAAATACTTTAACTCTCCTCATCTCAGGGCCCACAATTCTGTAATTGCTGATTTAAATCTATGTGGACTGAATCTGTGTTCCTTTAGCAATTACACATAAAGTTCTACAATATTTGGTTTTAAAATTTGCCTTGAATCACTATGTCATTTTATGTTTGAATGTGTCTTATATCTGTGTGTGAATGTGCATGCTAATGAAAAAAAAAAGAAAAGAAAAGAAAAACTGCTAATAAAAAGCCTTTTCATGCCAATGTAGAAGAAAGATAAAACTCAATTTATTACTGGGTTAGCATTAACAGATTTATTTTTATGTAAGTTAGCTTGAAAGTAACTACTAAGTTAGGACAAAGCGTTGCACACAGCCGGAGAAAGAATAACTTCCTTAACTTGGACAAACAAGAGGGGCTCCCCCTTGTGATGATATTCTGTAAGTCTCTGTAAGGACCCCTGAGCTAATTCTGAAGGTGTTTTTACAAATTGAGAGCTTAGTTGAGATAACCTTTAGATTATCTACATACGCCTTTGAGAGATCTCTTCATGGCAAAAACCAGAAACTAAGCTTATCTCTAGAGATATGTATATCTATTCCAAAATTTAGAATAAAAACTCAGATTTACTATGTGTCCAAGAAGACATTCTATAAAGAGGGGATTGGGAAGAAAAAGATATTTTCTTTGTCATTTATAAATAAAAATTAATTTTCAATAACCTTTAGCGTGTTTCCTATTGTTCCACAGATTGTAAACTCAACAAACTTGTCCTTGATTTTTTTCATATTCTTACTTGATTCTATTGATTCATTTCCGTATCTTTTTCTTTATTGAGCACTACACTTGCACCAACTACAATGCCTGAAGAATGCATCCTTGATAAATATCATTCAATAACTTACGTACTAAAGTAAATCCTATGAAAGGTTCAGAGTAAACATTTTTCCAAGACCTCTTGGTATGATATAAACAGAAAATCACTGCTATATTAATAGTGAAATACTGTATTTGTCATGCCATTAGATTATCATATAAAATGTCACTAGATTAATAACAAATAATTATTCAAAAAAGTGGGGTTCTTGCACCATATATTCAGATTAAAATTCCACATTGCACTATCACTGCTAAGTTTCTTAGAATGAATGAATTATTTAATAAAATATGTAATAAACCGAATACATAAGATATAGTGGGTTCAAGATTACTAAATAATGTTCATGTTTCTTATGTTAAATGATCTGATCTTTATAATTTAATTAATATTAGAATTTACCCATTGTAAATACATTTAGTTTGCCAATGATACAAATTTGAGGAAGCACTGAACCAAGAGGCAAGCAGCCAGGGAAATTAAAAAGAACTGTGATCTTGTCTGTTATGTAATTGCTGTCATCCTATGTTACAAATACTGGAGAATTGTGGTTATAAATGCTGCTAGCACAACCATAAAATTGGGGGCAATTTTAAAATTTTGAGAAACAAATGGATTTGAGGCCACTCACTTTTCAGGGAATGAAGAGTGGGAAAATTGAGGAATTTTTTGTATTCACCAGTTACAAAAACCTAATTTCTGTGATTGGAGTAACAGAGATGACTAAGTAGACTGAAAAGTTGTCATGCGTTTAAAAATAACACAAATATGATTTGTCAAGAAATACAACAACAACAAAAAAGTAATGAAATTTAAAACCCCAAAACTTTAAGGTGATCCCAAGCTACATGGCTTTTATCAGGTTATTTTGCTCTATGTCCATATTGCCATTACAAGAATTGATATCCAGGTTGGAATTCTTCAGAGATGTCATGAATGGTTTATTGCTCTCTGAGATTACAGAGGATAATGAAGCATTAACAGTGGTCATGTATGATGCTTCATGTTAATATACTTGAATGAAGTGACATGCAAGTGGCTGGATATAAAGGATCCTGGGACAAAAGATACTATAACTATTCACAAACACCAGGCTTTTTTTTTTTTAACTTTTCATTGACATTAATTAATGCTAAGTAAAATTATTTCCCAAAAGTATTTGTATTTAGAATTAAGCTGATTATATCCATTGTCTTTATACTATTTTTTTAAAAATCATTTTTATATCTTCTTTTCTCCTTTCATATATTAGTTAACAAGATTATTAGAATATTTTTTTCCATATTCACTGTCAGAAAGTGAAGAGTTTGATTTCTGATTATGTTGAGAGTAAGTCCCAATTTACATTATAGTTGACATTTTTTCTATGTCTTCAGTGAAAAAGAGAAAAAAAAGACATGAAAAATATCATCAAAATGGCTGGAAAAAAAATTCACCTTGAAAGTTTCCACTTAAAAATAATATAAACTGAGCATTACAGAATGTGTGACTAGTTGATTTTTTTCTGAAGCAAATATAATTTTAGTGTTAGATGGTATGGAGACAAAAATAAAGTACAAAGCACTATTAAAGGGCTTGAATAAGAATCAGGAACAGATCATTACTATTCAACATGCTAAGAGATATTGTAGTTATAAACAAAATACTAAAAAAAATACCTCAGGAGACAAAGTGTCCTTGAGGAAGATGAGAAAGAAGCTCCAGTGGATGTGATATTAGAAAAAATCTGTGAAATCTAAGTAAGAGTTTCCCAGACAGAAAAAAGAGTGCTGACAGGAAAAATAATTCCAGGAAGAGTAAATAGAGTTACACACATGTGCACACTCTCACACAAACAGTAAAAAATATAAATTGATTTTTTTTTTAAACAGTCTCAGGAGTACTGATTTTGTAGGACTCTTAGAGGGCTCAGATCTTAATCTCTAAGAAAGTTTCAAATGTGCAGAGAATTTAAACCAGAGTGTTCATGAGGATAGCTCCTATAATGGATTTTTTAAAGCACATGGATTTTAGTGAATCAAACTTTGTATATCTAGCCATTTCCTCAGAGCAGTAAAGATCTCATCTACCGAACTGCAATGTTCTATGGGATACTCTGTCTTACTTTGTTTCATTCATCCACTACTTATTAAGGCATGGTACGGCTTAGGAGCAAGTGGTGGTCTTGACTTTCTTCTAATTGTTTTGTCCTTCAATCAGAAATTTGGCATAAGGTTATACCAATGAATTAAAAAATACAGATTTAAAAAGTTGCAGTAAATGAGAAATTCTATTAAAGTTTTAACTCTAATAAAATTACTAAAATCTTCCATTTCTCAAACTATATAAGTACAAAAGAAAACCACAAGATGGATACTGAAAGTAAGTTTTGAACCACAGTGTATTGTTATTACTGATCTGTTTCTGCACTGGGTGCTTACCCAACCCTGGCATGATCTGGGGTGGTCCTTGAATGACCCAGGACAGATTTCAAGGATGATTCAGAATGAAAACAAAGCAAGCCTTATTCCGGTAGAAAGAAAAAAAAGGTGGGCCAAAACATGGATGCAGCTGTGAAAGAAGCAAAAAATATGCATCAGAGTGGACACAGGCCAACTCAGGACTTAGCTGCACAAGTGGTCAGTTAGTTTTGGGGATTTTATGTGTTTCCAAGAAGGGGTTGTCTCCAATCTTTGTGGTGCCAAATTCTGACTCCACCTTTTGGTTGAGAAGGGGCCTTGTTGTAACTTCCAGGACCATTGCAGGGGTTTCCTGCCATTAACTGTTTCCCTTTGATCTTGCCTGAAGATGGAGGCTCTGATGACAGGATATTACCTCCTACTTTTGAAACCAAAAAAGCCACAGTTATTGATGTCCGTCACTATCAGAACCAATAAGTAGAGATAGGATTGAATCTTTATGGGCATTTTAGTTCAGATGCTGGCTATCTAAAGATGATGGGCTACATACCCTAAAAACCATCTTAACATCTCATTTCAAGCCAACTTTTTTGTAAGGAGAATAAAAGGGTAGGTAAGGGGTTTAGAAAAAGGTTAATCAGATAGGAGCTGCAGTCTGATAGCTATTTTCCTGGTATTTCTTTATTTACTGGTCAACAGTTTTTTATCTACGACATGGACATTTCCTCCCTGCAACACAATGGCTCAGATACCATCTCAATTGCTTACAGACCCTCTGGGGCACAAAGGTTGAATTGTTGTTGACCTCGTGGAGTCATGTATTTCAGTTCCCAGAACAACAGCTTTCCACATGCATTAATAACTTAAGCCTATCAACTATAACTAAAACTAAAATCTTTAACTCTTGATTCCCCATATCACTTTCTTAATCCATGTGTCTAGATTTTCCCCTAACTTCTTTCCATCCTACCTCATTATGATTGAATAAAAGAGATCTGGCAATATAACTGATAGAGTAAGCAGTTAGACATGAGCTGAGTAGGAATGATAGGCCACGTGCAGAAGGTCACCAGGGTAGAAAGCTCCTGGTGCCTTGCAAGGTGCAGGGCTGGGAAAACAAGTACTCTAGCGAGGGACCTCACACCCAGGGGTTACCTTTCCTCCCTTAGCATATCATTGGTCATGGGGTGACCTTTCATGTCGCTGGTCATGTGATCTGTACCCTCCCCTGACCTTTTCTCCCCTGGTGTGCTGCTAATCATATGCTGTGTTTCAGCTCCAGGCCCATAAAAGCAGCAAAACCAGATGAAGCAACTGCCATGCCTAACATCAAGATCAGCTGTGATGACTAATGACCCCCACCTGCAGCACCTACCAATCACATGACATTGAAAGGACACACCTGAAAAGCTGAAGAATAGTCTATTGAAATCCTTCACTGAGACCTCCCCTAAAATCCTCACCTTTGGAAAAGAGATTTGACTCGTTAAGATGAAGGACCCAGTGCATGCTCTCTCTCTCTCTCCCCCAACCCTTGAGCATGTCTGTGACTTTCCACAACCCTTTTTCATGCAGGCAGTCTTCTCTCTCTCTCCCTCTCTCTCTCTCACATGCACATACACACCTACACTTTTCCTTCCCCCTTTCTTCCCTCAAAGCACATACCTTTGATTTCACACACTGAAGCCACAAGTACTCTTCGCTTGTCTCTGTAACTTGTTTTCTGAGTCCACGCACACCAGCTGGCTCACTTCTTCCACCTGTGTGACTTTATAAATAAAATTTCTCTTGTATTTGAGTTCTTGGTTCTGAATTTTTTCTTAGGTGAACTTAGGACTGAGGTCTAACATCTGTTGCTGTTTGCTGTTAACATTAACTTAATTATGTAAATTGTTTCTCTCTGGGCTATTCTGTGGCTTCAAAGAAACCCTGATTAAAACAACCAGTATCTATGATTGTTTCTGGTCAGGAGGCTATACATGTTCCACTAAATACAGATCTAAAGGAACCTATATTATTGCTTGAGTTTCAGACATTAACACAAAAGGTAAAGGACACAGGTGTGAATGACTATAGCTGCAGCACTTGGAGCACATTTGAAAATGTAATTATTAAAAAACCCAACACTTTAGAAACAATTTTTATTAAAATTAGGGTTGCATTGAGTAAGCTAAAAAAAGAAGTAAAAATTGATGTATATAGTCATTGTATTAAAATGTATTTTCTCTTCCCTTTAGAAAATTAAAAATACATTTAAAAATAGAGCAATGCAGCTCAAGAAAATGGGTTTTCAACACAATCTTCCTTAATGAAACAAACAAACAAACAAACAAAAAAAGGCCCTACCTTGGCTAACTTGTTGGATAAATAGGGTAGAAAAGTATTGAGCAATTCAAAATTAACAATATTTTTATCAAATTAAATTGGTTTTCAATAAATAGACAATCAGCATAAACATGATATTATTACCATGGTGAATTCACATAATTTTCTCTTTTGAAAAAAAGCACTTATTGATACATTATATAATAAATTTATTTTAAAATTTACAGTTAATATTTATAAATGTCTTTCATTTAGTAACATTGCTTATATTATTAATATATATATATAATGAACCAAAAATTAGCAGTATAGATATGAAATATATTCACCCCAAAATGGTAAATATTAGATTGGAAAACATGTTCAATTTAATCTTCTAGGTTTTGACTTAAATACTCTATGACATGAATGATAAGCACTGAACTCTTCATTCTTTAATATAGTTAGCAATTCAAAGTCAGATTCTGTAATTGAAAAGTTAGCTTAGTAAATACATGAATATATACTTTTAAAACAATTAACATAAACACAACTTCCTTTTTGGTTCAAAGATTCCTCCTTTCAAACAAAATCTTACATCTATCCAACAAAACAAAACATCTTAATTTATTTTCACTAACATAAATAGTTATTCAATGCCTTTTAAAGAACTGACTTCTTTTCATGAACACATTTTTTAAGTCAAAGGTATTAACAGTTAAATTAAAAACTGAAATCTTTATATCCAATCTTTTCCCAAGAACATTTGCTTGAGAAATGCATTATAAGGGTTTTGTTAGGCATTTTTCTAAATTATCTCATTTAAACCTCCTAACCACCCTATGGAGTACATGCTATTAGTTCTCTTACTTTAAAAACCAGGAACTAAAACCTTTAGAGAGTCTGTTAAATGCTCAGGAAAAATGAATTTGTAAATGGTGTAGATAGGAGATTAAAATCAGTTTGCTATTACTTTCTTTTTCTCCTTCTGTTAAGCACCAACCTGGCATTGCAAAATAATCTCACCCTAAGGAGCAATTTTGGACTAAGTATAAAGCATTATATTAGCATTTAAAAAAACTGCACATTTTTCTGGAGGATGGACTTATTTTTTATTGTTGTGTGTAAGACATCCATAAATCATTTATATTTGAAATGCTGATTTAACATCATAATCACTTTTCTGCCCCCAAGAAACTTCTTCACAACTAAGTTAATTCATCTTTGTTTAGTTATGTTTTCATAGGTTAAATGGTTGCTTTTATTTGACAAATTAAGCACTTCAGAATTTATTACTGGGTCCTGGTTGTAACAGTGTGATTTCATTGCAGTTCTCTCAGTGTTCATATAAAAGATAAATAGTTTTGAGGTTTGAAATAAGGTTGAAAAGGTAAAACATTGATATGATCAAGGAAGATATTTAGTAAATAAATATGATTCTTTTAAATTTTTAAAAAATTTCAATTATAGTTGATATTCAATATTATATTAGTTTCAGGTGTACAGCATAGCAATTAGACATTTACATAACTTACAAAGTGATCACCAATAAGTCTATTATCCACCTGGCACCATACATAGTTATTACAACATTGTTGACAAGATGCCTTATGCTGTGCCTTTCATCCTTGTAAATAAATAGGATTTTTAAAGTGAACAATTATATCTTCTTAAGGTTTTCTTTTTACAAATATTTTTTAATATACAATTCTATTTGGGGATAAGGATTCATTTTTATATATTATGTGATGTATTGTCTTTATTTCAACTGCCTTAAAATAATATTTATATTTTTAAGTTATAAAAATTAGCTGTGAACTAAATTTATAGAGAGAAATAAAAATGTCAATTTTCACATAAATAGAACAAAATACCTAAAAATGCTGCGTGTAAAATTAACTTAATGTGGCTTAAATCCGTATGATGAATTAAACAGATATCTTTAGGCATCATAAGTGGAAGTCGCATGTAATTAAACTCGTGCTTGGAAATATACTTGGGACTAAGAGGTAAAGATAGTGACTATAAAGCAGCATTTTCTGAAGTATGATTCATGGAATGTGGTTCCCCTGGTAAACATCCTCCTTCCTCCACCAAATGTTATGTGGTAAAATAAGCTTATAAATAATGTAAATAAAAATTCCTCCACAATGATCATCATGATATAAGCATATTAGTGATTCTGGAAATCATCATATTTCTCTTTAATTCTACTTAACTTTATTCAAATCAAAATTATTTGAATATGGAATTTTTAAAAATCATTCTTAAATTCATATCAATATTTTGGGTAAAAACCCTTTTTAAAATGTTGCTATGAAATATATATTGGTATCAATAGTAATAAACCATTCATGTGTTTAGTAAACATTTGGTATGTGTCAAGATGATGTGTTCACAACCTTAAATGGATTCTCTTTGACAATTCGCATAACGATCCTGAGAACAAATTTATTGGTATTCCTATTTTCAAAGTGAAAGATACCAAGCCTATGAGAATTAAAATGACAGGCCCAAAG
Source organism: Mormoops blainvillei (assembly GCA_004026545.1). Classification (NCBI taxonomy): domain Eukaryota; kingdom Metazoa; phylum Chordata; class Mammalia; order Chiroptera; family Mormoopidae; genus Mormoops; species Mormoops blainvillei. The sequence goes on from PVJD01003582.1 coordinate 96,942, forward strand.
TCACACTATTATATATTATGTTCAAATGTTTAACTACTTTATAATGGTAAATATTTCATTTGACTAATACTTTGATTAAAAACCACTGGGTATGCAAAAACAAGTGAAAATGAGGAAGTTTAGGTTAGTAATCCTTAAAAACAAACAAATAAATGAACAAAAGAAAACCCCTATGTTTCTAAATTTTGATTTGGCAATGTTACAGCAAACATTGCATTGAAGATGCAAGCTCAGAACTGTATTTGGGATGATAAATTCTAAAGGAGAACTCAAATTATAGTACAAATAAATATGACAAACATCATTTACTAATCATTAGAGTATAAATTACTTTGGCAAAAGATGACCCTTCTTTTTACCTATTATTGTTTTAAATGATTAAGCAATTGTGTCAGTGCTTCCTTCATGATGTCTATAATTTCTAATTTCTGCTTTCCCATTTTCTTTGCAAGCACTCTGGTTAAAATCCATAACTAGACAATTGACAATGATATATATCTCACCTATAGTCTTTCTTCTCTTTATTTCTATTTCTTATAAATTAAAGTTTTAAAAGAAATATATCTTGAGCAGGAATCTTCCATTGTAGTTGTATTCACAATGGTCACACTATTTGGAACTGGGAACCCTAAGGGTCATGTTTATTTATTCTTTTGGGGAGTAGGGAGGAGATCATTCTAATAAACAGTCAATGACACGTGAAAACATTGTAGATCCAGAACTGGATTAAAGTATATCGCACTCAGCCATGTGATCTATCTTTTATCCAACTTTAGGATTTATTTATCCTGCCTTGTCAACAATTACATTGTAACAGTTCTGAAATGGCATGAAAAATAGTTCTAACCAAATTACAAAAGGGCCCTGGCTGGTGTGGCTCAGTGGATTGAGCACTAGCCTGCGAAGCAAAGGGTTACCAGTTCAATTCCCAATCAGGGCACATGCCTGGTTTGTGGGCCAGGTCCCCAGTAGGGGGCACATGAGAGGCAACAACACATCAATGTTTCTCTCCCTCTCTTTCTCCGTTCCTTCCCCCTGTCTAAAAATAAATAAATAAAATATTTTAAAAATTATAAAAGGAATACAATAAAATATACTAAACATTCATAATTATTAATATGGAATATGCAAATAATTAGTGTAGAAAACTGATTTGTCACATATAAAGTTATCATAATGGAACATAGTACATGATTGTATAGTCATGAGTGAAGTGTCCATCTTGCTGGAATCTCTTTCTCTACTACTGGCTTTGAGGAAGCAAAGTGATGTCAACTCTACAATGGATAGGAAGTGATTTCTGCTGGCATCCTTTACGTTCTAAGAACCGGATCCTTCCTTGATCAAACATAAGATGAGAACCCACAACTGGCCAACCCCTTGATTGTAGCCTTGTGCTGTTCTAAGCAGAGGACCCCACTAAGCCACATGCAGAGTCCTGACTAATAGAACCTGTGAGATTATAAATGCATATGGTTTTAAGCTGCCAAGTCTGTGGTAATTTTTTAATGTAATATAGAAAACTAATACAGTAAATAATTCACAGTGTTTGTTTCCAGCTAGAAAGTTATTGGTCTGTTTAATTTTCTTTTTATTTCTTCTCACGATGTATTTTCCTTCATGTGTCAGATTTGGTCACCTGCTTGCAGGTCCTCCCCAAGCTCAATTCACATGGAGCATCTGTCCATACATGGCACCAGACTGGAGAAAGGACTTCCAATACTATCATGATAGGTTTTCCTAAAATAATAGGCATAACCATATGAAGTTGAAAAATTATTATTTTTTTAACTTCAAATATTTTAAAGCCTATGGTACATGAATAGGAGGTATATAATATTTCATACTTGATGAAATTAGCTGAACAAGTAAGCCCCTCAGAGCACCTATAAACATCTCATTGGACATTCTGTTGGTCATTTTATTAAATTATGAATTGTGTGAAATCTTAAATGAATGTATTCTTTGCTCACAGAGCATTTGTAAGTCATTCAATAAATGAGAAAAATCAGGTTAAGATTTATTAAAATTCTGCTATGAACCAGGCACACATCATTGGATCATTTCCACCTCTATACAATATTGTAAAGAAATATTATTCCCACTTTACCAACTTTAGACTTTGAGGATCAGTGGGAATCAGAAACTTATGCAAGATCTACATCTACCAAGTGTCAAGTTTGGACTCAAACTCAACTAATCCTGGATCCTAAATTTATATTCTCTTCACAGAATTCTTTCTATATTTCTAAGGGCATGTAACTTTCTTTGTGAAGCAGAGCAGGTAATTATAGAAATATTGAGTGCTTAATCTCATTAGGCAAATTGATATGTTTGCATTTATATAGATAAATAATAGTTAAAAATTTACTAAAATTCATAATGTATTTCCAGTTAACAATTGGTATTCCCTTGATGCCTTTTGAGTAATAAAAAATAGTTATAGTTTTGCTTTTTGCATTACTTAACTTGTTTTTAAATAGCTGATTATTAAAGCTTGGTTCTCTATTTAAAAACTGGCAAGTAAATATTAAAAGAACATTTTAAATGTCTACCTGTCGCTTTTCAAGTATAAACAGGTATATAGCACAGCCTCACAAAACACATATCTGCTCATGTATGTTAAGAGGAAAATTTTCATCTACCCTTCAAGATTTTACTAGCTGGTTTGTTAATCCAATTAACATGAGACAGATTAGCAGAAGAAAAACAAATTAAAGTTTCATAACATCTATACCTCCTGTTTACATGGGAAAGATCCAGGAACACTGAATAACTCACCAAAATGGTAGAAGCTATCACCTTAAATACCACCTTCAACAACAGAGAAAACGCAGTGCGTGTGGAGAGTCAATTTTGGGAGTCAGTTACCAGGAAACAAGAACAATAGTCAGCACAGTAAACAAGGGTATGTTTGTGTTTTCAGATTTAAGTTCAGGCCTTCTCTATTGATAGTAAAAACAGGCCTAGTACAGTAAGGGAAACACCCTTACAAATGGAAAATTTCCTTACAAAGGTAAATATTCTTTACAAATGGTAACTTTTCTTGTTTTTCTGAGCTTCTCCCATGTCTGCTATTTCTTAAAATTAACCAGCCTAAAATAATCAATATCCCAGAGGCATATTTTGTGGTGGCAAACTCTGCTCCATTCAAATGCTTGGTAACATCTCTATCAGCACAGAAAATTCACCATTTTCTTAGGGTAATGCCAGGGACCCTGCCTGAGAACACTTACCCTAAAATCCAAGATTAAGCAAAACATGAAACATTAAACTTGATGTGAATTTTGAATTCTTATCTGCAATGGTTTCAATGAAAATGTTTCAAACTATTTCAAGAAAAAAAAACAACTTGTAATTGGTCTATTGGTTTGGAAAATTAGAGTGAATTGAAGAGAGGCAAAAACATGTCTCAAAGTAAACATCTGTTCATTTCTCTTCCGTATTCAGGTTGTTACCAGAGAACAAGTGGTGTCTTGCTATCTGCCACCACCCTTTAGGCAAACTTCCGGAGGCAAAGGTTTGGTGATAAAGGAAAGGAGTCTTTATTCAAAAGCTACACAATTTTTGGAATAACAGCTTTCCACATACATTAGTCACTTAGAGCTTTAACCATTTAAGCCTATCTATTAAGGCTAAACTCTTTAACTCTTTAGTTACAGCTTTAATCACTTAAGTCTATCAATTAAGGCTAAACTCTCTCCTATCATTCCTCCTGCTAGTGTTTAATTATCTTATTTCTATAGGGTTAGTTTATAAACTAACACAACATAAGATACAAAAGCTACACAATTTTGGAAGAATGGCAGGCTTCTGCCTCGGAGCTCATCCCCTCTAGAACACCCAGAGAAGAATAACCCTGCCACCCCTCTGCCAGGCCAGCCCAATCCTAGGCTGTGCCTGGAGTTCCTTCTCCCATCCAAAATGTCATCCTTTGGGAAATGCAGGCAGCTGCAGCATGATCATCCAGATATCCTTGAGGCAGAGAGCCTGAGATCTAGTCCCTGCCCTCTTTTTATTTTGAATCTTCTGACCCATAATTCCATGCACTCTGGAGGCAATCAGCTTCTCAGCTGGTATTACCCTGTACTGTTTACCACTGCCTCAGGCAATCTCCTCCTACAGCCTCTCCCTACTCCCCAGTAATCTGATCAGGTCTCTCTGTATCAAGGTTTCAATCTCTGAGACAAGACACACAAAGAGTTAACAGTTCCTCTTACTGCTTTATGAGTTTCATGAAGATAATCTAGAAAATCTGTTTTGTTTCCAGCATTTGGGGTCATTCGGTTTCCCAAGATAGAAAACACGACAAACCAGCAAAGAAATTTCAAGACGAATTTTATTAGGCTTATGGTTGAGTATGAGTGAGGCAGCAGCACAGAGGAAAGAAAGTTCCTCTGAATTGAATCAAGGGCTGGCTCTGCTTGGTTACTTTATAAGCTGGGGGCAAGTGAGCTTTCATTAAAAGACAGGCTTTTTGAAAAATGTGGGCTTTGGAATTTTCCATTTCAGGGTCAGGTGACTTTCTTTGAGCTGAGTTGCCCAGTAACTATGTTTGTGCCTGTGCTGTGACAGCAAGATGGCAGCATAGTTGACTAATGTAACCCCAGGAAGGTCATATAGTGGTCAAATCTTGATCAACTGCACATACAGGTAAATAGTTTCAAAATCTGCAAGGGAATAAGCAGTTAGAAAAGAGATAAGAATCAGCTACCTCTGCATTTTTGAATAGGGAACAGAAAGGAGGTGTTTTGTTTTTTTTTCTTTCATCTTATCGAACTTTTTTTCCCCTGGCAAACTGGTCTTAACTTGGCTTCCTGGCCACCTGATATTTTCCATTCCCAATTGTCTTCCAGCTGTTCAAGGCTGGGCAGGTTCACATGAGATTCGGGTGGACAGAAGAAAATTTGCAGAGCCATGGGGATGCCTGACATGCCTTCATTCAGAGGTGGGGCGATCCATGCATGCCACAAGCCACGTGTCCCACCATGGGAAGTCCTCACTCCCTTATATACTAAGTGCACACAGAGCCGGCTAGGTGCCACTATTACCTTCAGGTTATATAACAAATCTTCATTCTACACAAGGCCACATCAACACTGCCATGCCACAGTCATCTGGATATCCAGGTAGAGGGAGCCTGACTGACTCCATTTCCCTACACCAAGCTTAAGTCCCTGTGCTGCCTTAGTTTTAACCCTATCATTAATTTAAAAAATTAGGATATTGCTAGTAAAATTGAGGTAGGATAGTAAGAAGCTAAGAAAATACCTAGACAAGTGGAATGGGGAATCAGCAAATAACTGATTGAAAGTGCCCTGATCCAGCACCCTAACTCACCTGCCTTCTCACTTACACAACCACTCCCTTAAGCATTAAGCCCTCAGGACAATGAGATTTTGACCAGAATCAAATAATCTTAGGAACAAATTCTCCAGTCTGTCCGTTGACCACAGACAGTGTTTTCATCAAACTAGAAATTACACTATGACATCAGTTGCGTTTCAGCACCCAGGCCAGAAAAGAAGCCAAGCTAGATGAAGCAATGTGATGCCTGGAATCAGGAGCAGATGCAATGACCAATGGCCACCATACCTTACTGCCATGAGAGTGACATTATCTCTTATTTTGATGAATCAGCTTATTAAAGAACACATCTGGAAAGCTGATTAATATTCTATTAAGATCCTCTCCTGACACCTCCCCTCAAATTCCTGTCTTTAGAAGACAGATAAAACCCGTAAGACCAAGAACCCAGTGAGTACTCTCTCTAGAGCATGACCTTGCCTTCTATTTGTAGGTGTGTATCTTTGCTTTTGTTCTTTGACACTCTAAGGGGAGCTTCAGAGGACCAGGGGAGCAGCAGGCTGCAGCAGTTCATCCTGGGCTCACTCCCTGAACCTGTCTCCAAGGACCCTCCTTTTGTCTCTGTAACTTTTTTCTGAAGTCCATGCCTCCCAGCTGGCTCACTTTTTTTGCCTTTGTGACTTTCCTTCTAAAAGGCCAAGGCAGCTCTCTAGCCAGCCGGCTTGAATCTTTTCAAAAATTGCACTTTGGCTTTGCATGTTAAATATGTTTCTTCTTGCTCTACGGTTCTCAGCTCTGAATTCCTTCTTTGTTAAACTCAAGGACAGAGAGCTGACATTACCAGTAATAAAATGTTTAGAGAACCAAATATATTGTGTTTAGGAGAAGACAGTTCACTAATTTCATACCTTGGAGTAAAAGAATTTCTGATTAGTTGATTAATCTCTTTCCCTATCCCAGGGTAAAATAAGTCCAAGGAATTTATTTCAGTGAGGGTGAATGAGTAATAATCTTTGTTTTAGCACCAGTTTTTATTCATTCCATGGAAATTGAGAGGTTGGTATGACTCACAGATTTCATGACAAACTCAGCCAAATATCCAAACCCCATTTCCGTTGAAGAAACCTATTAACAAAAATTTGTCTTATTCAGAACTGTCTTATATTTGATCATTTCTGTTGCAGTCAAAAATATCTCCCACAGAAGTTGAATTTATAATATATTTTTAATAAATAAAATAACCAAATGTTTATACAACTTACTTGGGTTTTAAACACATGCCTTAATAATTTTTGCCCTCTTTCTAGAAAAAAAAAAAAGAACTTTTGGTCAGGACAATGTAGTATGTTTGTCCATAAGTCTCCTCCAAATACATATGAAGTATAGAAAAATAAGAAAAAGGCAAAATAAACAACATATCTGGGTTCTAAGAAAACAAACACCCCTAAACCTTGTCAAAGCAAAACTGGCACTGGACAAAGTTAAACAGGCAAGAAAAGTGATTCGAGACAAAAGTGGAGAGACATCAGAATGTAGTCTGAACTCAATTCTCCTGAGACAAAGGGCTGGAGAGTTTTTAAAAGCTGACTGGGGTGGTGCATTCTGGGCCATCTATTTTTGCTAATTGGCATTAAAGAAAGCAAAAAATTTTCTTGTGTCCTCAGGGAAGAAAGTAGTTTTACATCAATATTAGACTCCTACTCTCCCATAGAAAATGAGGGATGGGAGCACCATTTTTCTTAATGCTTACCTTTCAGAGGGTTGGCTCCCAGTTTCTTGAGAATGCTAGTTCTGGATTATAAAGGCAAGAAGTTTATAAATACTTACATTTCAGAGGCAGATAAACATTTTACCATGGCAGGCTTTCTAAAGTAAACATTCTAACAAAAGGGAGGGAGGAAGGGGTTCTATAACTGGACCATCTGGAGATTCTGTGCAGACCAAGACATGAGTGAGTGAGACATGAGTGATGTACAGCCAGGAAGATGCAAGTCCATAGCTTACTTGACTAAGGAAAACCTGTGAAGGAGAAAGGAAATTTCCTTTACCCTCAAGGTTCCTTTAGTTGATCTAACAATCAGAAAAACATAAGACAGGTTAGTAACAGAAAATAACCACATTTAACACATACACATGTATGGGAACCCCACATACACGTGAAAGTCAGAGACCCCGCAAACATAAGAGGTTCAGTGACAGAAAAGGAAAATGGGTGCCTAAGACTTTCTGTGATAGGGATAAGGTAACATGCTTTACGGGCTTCAAAGTCTCACTGTAGGAAAGTAAGGAGAGCAACTGTTTAGTAAATATAAAAATAGTAAACAGTAAAAAATAAATAAATAAAAAGTTTGTCCTGTTCTATAGATAGGAGAAAAGAGGTTATCTGTGATAATCTCTTATTATGGGCAAGGACCCTATTTCAAATTCTACAAGATAGTTAAAAGAGGGGTAAAAATTACTGTTGAGACCACAGCTACATGATGTTTAGCTCAAAACACTCCTCATACCACAGAAGCACATCTTGAGATGACTATTTCTAAACTATTGCACATCAACTTTTATTTGGTAAGCCTAAAAAGGGAAAAGTGATTGCTCTTGAACCCTTGGGTCAAATGAGTCCAGGTTTAGGTGATTATCTTAAGTTTGGTCTGAAGAGAAATGGCACTACATACAAGTGATCCATGAAGGAATTGGTCTGAGCCAGGATCATCGCTTTATACCAGGTCTGTAGTTCATTTAGCTCCCCTTCATGTAATTTGAAGCTAACAAAATGTAGCCAATTGTTGGTTATCAATATATCTAGATCTAGAGAGACTGAAAAACAAGCATACAATTAAAACCAGGAAATAATGAGAGCCACCTACAATTCTCTGACTAGATCTACAAATTTTCTAAGACCACTTTGGGGCACAATCTTGATTGGTCATTATAAGACCACATTCTGAATGATGAATAAGGGACAGGCAGGATAGAACAACAACCAACCAAAAACAAACAAAAAGTCACCTGGAAGTTGAAAAATGACAAGAAAAAAAATCCCATTCATATTTTCTTAGGCAATATAAAATTATGAGAAAAACATTAATAAAATTAAATATAGCAGTCCTTCCTTATCTGCACTTTTCCTTCCATTGTTTCAGTTAACAATGGTCAATACCAGTTCAAAAATATTAAAAGTTCCAGAAATAAACAATTCCTAATTTTTAAGTTGCACACCACTGTGAGTTGTATGATGAAACCTTGTGCTGTCTCATATATAATCCCTTTGTCTGGAACATCAATGCTCTACATACAGTGTAAGATGTTTTGAGAGAGACCACAGTCACATAACTTTTATTATAGTATATCGTTATAATTGCAGGATTTTATCATTAGTTATTGTTGTTAATCTCTTACTGTGCTTAATATATAAATTGAACTTTATCACAGGTATGTATATATAAGAGAACAATATATACAGGATTTGGTACTATCTGCAATTTCAGGCATCCACTGTAAGTCTGGAAATGTACCTCCTGTGGATGAGGGGCACAAGTGTACAGCTCCCCAAAACAGATTTGCATATAAATCAGGAGATTGGGACTGAGAGTACTCTAGAGGGGAGCTGTGAATTTAAAAATTTAAATAGGGTAGTTGAAAAGGCCTCAGGCAGAATGTAACATTTGAACAAGGATATGAAGTAGGTTGAAAAGCTAGTCCTACAGACATCTGGGTTTGGGGATAGGAGACGCATAAGGCAAAAGAAATAATTGCAAAGGTTTAAGGTACAACAAGGAAGATTATTGTGGTGATTGGAAGGAGATGACATCGCAGCTGTAATAAGACATTGGTTTATGTAAGGCTTGTAAGGATTTTGACTTAGGAAAAGTCTTAAGCAGGGGTTTTTTATGATCTAACATATTTTAGAAGGATCACTCTAGCTAATGTGTTAAGGCTACATGGAAGCCAAGCAAGTACAGGATGATGGGGGTGGAGGGTCGACTTCATTAATCTAGGTGAGCAATGACAGTGAATTGGATCAGAGTACTGCTTGTAGTGTGTAACCATGGTTTCATATAATGTGTAAGAGGTAAATAACTATAATACTTACAGCCTGCATATCTACTACCTATATATCTTTCCCAAATATGCCAATACTTTATTTACTCCCTATAAATAATCAATGCCCTTCAGGATGATTTAGAAGTGTATGAGGTCAAAATGAGTCAACTTTGACATTAGATTACAATACTGTTTTTATTGGTTTCCAGCAATTATCCTTGACATTGTTTCCCAAATATATATTCAGTATGGTAGATGACAGTAAAAGGGATTTTAGAGAATGAGCACACTAACTGGAAGTCAAGGTATTCTTTAAATGTATACATCAATAGTAAAAGTCTTCTAATGTGGCTCTCTGTTGTCTGAATTTTTACTTAATTATATCTAATTTTTTCTTTTGTAAAAAGAAAATCACCATCTCTGTTCATTAAAAAAATACCTCACTTATTTTTCCCTTAAACATGATTATATTTCTCTGTTTTCCTTTAAAATGAAAGTACAACTTTCATTCTTAATCTATGAGGGCTTTCTTTTTATAAATTTATAGATTAGCTACTCTTACATTCTACTAGTTTACTCACTTCTAAATCACTCAACTATTGTCCCTCCTTATGTTTTCCTCCCAAACTGTGGCATTTTTATGTGATTTACAGTTTTATGACCCTATCAAAAATATTAACTCCAATGGCCTCTGCTAAATATTTTCCTTTAGAGATTGTATCAAATTTTTCTATTTTGACTTCTCTTTTGAAGGTAACGTCTTTAATTTCCTCTAAAGTAATGGTAAAAGATATTTAGGAATTGAATCAGTGCTTTGAAAAAAATTTAGAAATGAAACTTAGAGGTTTAGTGCAGTCATTGACATTGTGTGATTCTGAGGCAAGCCCATAAAAAAATAGGAAAATAAAAAAAAGCTTTGACATAAATCACAGAACAATGTTAAGTTCAGACTACTTACCAGCCAAGTGACCTCTATAAATCTGCCTGGGTTTAGAAACTCTCATTTATAAAATAAAGTAACATACCAACTGGACATTGTGTGAACAATAATGATATATAATTACTAATTGCTATTATTCAGACTTCTTAGATAAATCTGGTCAAGAGACTCTCCCTTCCAACAAAATATCCTGTACTATCATTGGTTATAATTAGATATTAAAAATTGTTCTTTATAAAGAGTCAAGATTATTTGCATCTGATTTCAACTCATTGGATAACATTTCTGTAGAATCCTACAAAAAAACTGCCTCTTTTAGGTTGTATTGTGAAATGACACTAAGATCAAAGGACATTAGGAGCAACTCTTATATATAGAATGGATGGTAATAACATGGAATAAGTGAATTATAAATGCACCCTGCCACACATAGATTATCTGAGTAGTCTCTGCATTATATTATATATGTGTATGTATATGCATGTATCACATATGTGATATATGCCCACATCTGCTTATAATATATATTGGGTGGGCCAAGAAGTCTGTATTTCTTTTTGTAAAATAAAAGACACATTTTTCATTTTCACCAATAATGCTATTGATTTGAATATTTTGAGTATGTTGGCTATCTTCTGCTACTGGTTTCTAGTGGGTAGAGGCCAGGGGTGTTGCTAAACACCTTTCAATGCATAAGACAGTGCCACAGCAAAGAATTATTTAGCCACAATGTCAATAGTGCCAAGAAGTTTTGCAAACCACTTTTGACATATTCAATCAGTCACAGCACCTTCTCCATACACTGTACAAATCTTGTTTTGCATTTCAGTTGCATTTTTACCTTTTTTTTAATAATAAAGCATAATATGCCAAAAACGTTGCCCATTTTCTTCCATCTTCAATATTAAAATGGCTGCACAAAAATTCACCAATTTTGAAAAGTTCTTTTTTAGCTGCATGCTGTATGACAGCTGTGACAATGCACTCTAACAAAATTGTTTCAAACGAAGTTAGAGACAACTAAGCACTACTAGAGCCATTGTATGGGAAAAAATGTAATGGGTTTTTTTGCCAATTCAGTATAATTAAATCTGAAATTACCTACAAGTAGCACAAAATTTAGCTGACTAAATAATCTAAATAGTAATTATTTAGATCATTTCAAATTCAATTAGATTATAAATCACATTTTTTCATAAGCGTCTCCGACATGCTACACTTAAATTTCTAAATCTGTTTATTATTTATAGATGGGCTTGATAGTTTACTCATTAGAAATAGAAATAATTTACTGGGGAAAAATCAGATATATATTGTGCATTCATAATATATACATGAACAGTCCCTTGCTTCCTATGATGTGAAATATTTCACAGTACCATGAATAACTATTTGTAAGCAATTGTGCCTGAAAAACAGGAGTTGCATTACATTTATATAATTTATATTTGGGAAAATTTTAGTAAGAGTATCAAGATTTCATGGGCCAAATGATAAATATTAAGATAAACATTAAGTAAATGTATGTTTTTTTTTAATACGAGGAAATTAAACTCAGACCTTTGGTGTGTTGAAGAAAAGACAAGAGAAAAAAATGTACATATTAATCACAGTGGAAGGCACCTGGAAAATGTTGCTTCTTTTTGAAATGTGTGACAGTACAATATTGAAAGTTGATGTTCCCAAACACAGTGGCTCTATTTACTGCTCTGCACTAGGCAGCATTTACATGACTGTGTTAGCACCTGGGAACTAGAGAGCGCGTGAAGATGGATGAGTGCAGACTCAAGTGATGGAACACAAACAACGCATGTGCTAGAAGCAAAAACAGTAGTTGAAGCTGTTGAAAAAAGGAAGTAATCCATTTTTTAAATCCTTAATACATTTTTTTAATTCTCAAATTCTTTGACTTTTTAAAAAGATGTAAAATGCAAATGTGAAATATGAGAAAATGGAAACATACCACACTGAAATTTTGTTATACACAGAAATGAATAAAATGATGTTTGTGCATTTTTTTCTTTTTTAGTATCTAACATGTCCTCTGAAAAAATTCAAACTGTCCTACAAGTTTATAGTAAATACATATTTGAAAGAACAAGGTGTTTTGAGAGCAATAGGGGACTCTAATCTTTACTGCCCTATAGGATGATTTTTACTAAGTAAAAATTAAAGCAGAAAGTAGAAACTATATGAATGCTCAATTTATTTTGATATTATTCATTTTGATTGTATAAGAGTAGGATGAAAGATCAAAGTAGCGATGGTTTGAGGCTAGTTTGTGCCTGTACCTAAGTCAAAGTTTTATGTAAAAATCATGTTTTTAGAAGTACTTTATAAGCAACTCCATTCCCTTCAAAACATACACAGAAACATGGCCACACTGCAGCTAGAGTATAGTCTATTATATTCTGTATAGTAGGTAGGAAGTGATTTGTTGAGGGAAAATAGCTATAGGGTTTTATTTGTTGTGGCTCTAGTTATATTAATAATGTCAGTTTTATATATAGGGGAGTTATTTTCTAATTATATCACTCATTCCTTGTCCATTTATTAGGATACCATTATTCTGTGAATAAAATTGTTTTTTCAAGAATTGGAGATAAACAAAAGTTCATCCTTCTGAAAAATGTAAATATTACATGTCTTCCTTTTAATTATTTTACTTTTCAGGGTAAAGATTTGCTTTACCAATCATTTTTAGTAGTGGCAAATGAGCATTCTTTCTTTTTTCTTCCTCCATCCGACCCTCTCTCTCTCCATTCTCCCTCACTTCTTCCTTTCTTCCCCCTCCCTCCCTTCCTTTCATTTTTTAGTTAACTCTTTCTTTTTGTGTATTGCTATGCACTTATGGATTTTTATAAATGGAATATTTTACATTAAACTACAGTACTCTCTTTTTGTTATTTATAGTGTATATAAAAACTTTTAAAAGTCAACAACAAAAAGACAAGCAAACCAGTGGAAACATTGGCAAAGTACTTGAATAGATATTTCTCCTTATAATATATACAAATTACCAAATGCACATGAAAATGTATTCAACATCATTAGTAACTAGGGAAATACAAATTCAAACTACAATCAAGTATCACTTCACAACCATTAAAATGGCTATAATAAAAATTATACTTGTAAAACAAAAATATTTAGTCAAGAAATGGAGAGAACTAAACACATATATTGTTTGAGGGAATGTAAAATTGTTCAGCTGTTGTGGTAAACAGTTTGGCAGTTCCTCAAAAGTTAAATATGGAATTATCATATCTCTCCATAATTATATTCCTAGGTATATACACCAGAGAGCTGAAGACTGGTATTCAAACAAGTACATATGCTTGAATGTTTATAGCAGCACTCCTCACAGTAGATAATAAATGGAAACAAAAATAGAGGAAATAACAAGAAACAAAAAAATAAAATAGTAGATCTAAATCCCAACATGTCAATAAATACATTAAATGTATATGACATAAACACATTAATTAAAAGAAGGACTGTCAGAATGAATGAAAGAAGTAAAATAAAATAAAACAAACAAAAATCACCTCACACTCATAATGCGACAGAGCACCACTTCTCAGAGTTTTCTCTCCCTCAGGGTTTTGGTTCCTGTAGATTTCCATCGCATTGAAACTTCTGCCAGCACTGCCAAGATATTTCTTGGTGACAGAGCATGAGAGATAAAAGAGAGAAAAACAATGCAGGTATTCTTATAAAATCTCCTTATCCTACGATTCATCCAGAAATAGCAGGCTTCCCCTGGAGCATTCTCTATTCATGTTCATGGCCACTTTGTGGTTTCATATGTTTGTTGTTGTTATTGTTGTTTACATTCTAGCTAGGGAATACCAGTGGGAGGAAAAATCATAAAGTTACTACTGGTTCTGTGTCATTTAGAATTCTGGTCTTTTCTCCAAAGTTCCTGCTATTAATTATTTTTCAGAGTCTTCAAAGGGCTGACCCACAATTTTGTCTAGATTTAATAGTTACCTACAGTGAGAAAGATAGGATGAAGTATTTGGATTTTATCTTACCTGAGGAAACATAAATAATACAGATCTTCATTTTTCTCTATTCTATTAATTGTCACTGTGGTGTTCTGACACATTATGCCAAAGTCCATGATATGTTCATTTTATTGATCATATCATTCCTTTAATTAATAAGCAATTATCCCAAGGTTACCTGAATAAATTGCCTGTCAGGTTATTTATCTCTTCGTGTATTTTACTGTCATTGTCATTGTTAAAATTTGGATAGATAAATGTCTCTTTCTCTTTAAGTCACTTGAGTCATAAACATTGTCATTTTCTTGATATGTTTATCATTCAGGTTTTGTAAATTTTCTAATTAATAACTGCTTATTAATTTTCTAATTAATAACTGTAAATTTTCTAATTAATAACTGTTTATCATTCAGGTTTTGTAAATTTTCTAATTAATAACTGCTCACAATGTCAACATAAAGAGTAACAATGTAATTTTTTAAAAAGGACTCTTCAAGATTTCTATTACCTCACAAGTCAGTTTTCTTCATTTCTTTTTCATTTCAAGTCAATTTTACATTAAGTGTTCAAATTTAATGACATTAATAATATCTCATTAACTTTTAAATCTGTCTTTAAATTTTAAAAAATTCACTCATATTACACAAATTCAGTGTTCAGTATTGTTCTACACATTTCACAGATAACAACACAATCTTTATCATTAAATAAAACAATCCATAAGATAGTTACTATTGATATGATTCCCCCAATTTTAGAGTTGAAGTAAATGAGGTATAAGTCCAAGTTTACATAGCTGATAAATAGTAGAGCCAGGCTGCCTGGATTCTCAGTCTTTGGTCTAATGTCTCTAACATACTTCTGTTTTATTACTGGATTGTGTGTTTCTTTTCTTCAGTATCTCACTTTTCTTTCTTTAAGATTATTGTTTTCATGTTAGTTTTCTTTGGGCTGTTTCTCTCATGAGTATTTTTCATTGTATCTCTGGGTTTTTTTGTTTTGTTTTGTTTTGTTTTTTGTTTTAATTCTTCAGTAATAACTCCTTGTGGATTGTCATTACTTTTAATCAATATTATTATCTCTATTTAGTACTCTTTCAATGTTGTTGATCATAGTCTTGTTTTTTATAGACCTAATTTGTTTTGATGAAGATTTTATTTTATTTTATTTTATTTTATTTTATTTTATTTTATTTTATTTTATTTTATTTTATTATTTCTCATGGTTCCAGATCAGACCATCAGACTCCATGAGACACTGGTAAATAAGGAGAGGTATATACTGAGGAGTGCAACATTACAGGGTCAAGGAAATGGTTTTCTCTGAGCTGAGAGGCATAGGAAAAAACTCCTTGCTAACAACCCTGTCAGGATATAAGGGCCTAGCTGCTTCCCTTCTCATGGTTGAATAATTGAGTCTATCAGTGCCTACATTCCTTTGGATCTTAATCACAGCAGGATTGAGGAGTCCCTCCACAGATCATGCAGGTGATCAGTGCAGACAGAATGCTCTAATTTGTCAAGATATATACAGATCTCTCTATGATTTAGAGGAGAGGTAAAGCTTTTAGTTGGTAGTCTTTGGTTTTTTCCTGTTATTAGAGAGAACGAGGGCCATCTCCTGAAATTTAACTAGAATAAAAGGGGCCTTAGGCATCTTATCTGAGCTAAACAAGCATGCTTATATTTTCTGCTGTGTTATTTCAAAGAAGGATAGATTATGAAAATGAATCAGGAATGCGTGTTTGGTATATATCATCCCAGAATCCACTATATTCATATTGCTTTTAATAAGGTACTTTTCTGACTCTCTCTGCACACTTAATATGAGAAAATATTAAAAGTAGCTTTTTAGGCTTTCCATTACACATTTTACATTCTGAAATGCAAAATTCATTGCTTTTTATTAAAAAATATTTATACAGTGAAAAATTCACCCACTGACTAATGAAGTACTATTTATTAGATTGCTTCATAATATAAGACGTAAAGCTAAATAAAAAAAGAAACAAAATTATGTTTTGCAATATTATGTGACAAATTTAAATATTGCTGAATAAAACTGAGAACAATAGCAATTAATATTCAAGATAATAAGTCTGTAATATAGGCTTCAATCACAGAACTAGAACCACAAGAAATTATAGTGTATAGAGTTTACACAAAAGATTTGAATTTATACAATTGTAGGTACTGTTTACACTTTATAGACACCTGTTGCTTTTGCTTCTGTTGCTGGGCCTGAAGAGCAGGGCAGTTTGTCACAAAGGAATGATGAATGTGAAATAAAGGAGAGTAAGAGCAAACTGAAATCCATAAAAACCAGCTGGAATCTGCACTGGTCTCTAACAGTACCTCATTTTGATGATGAAGGTGATGTGCTAGAGAAACTGTTTCCCAGGAACTGCAAAAAATAAAGATGATCTGGCAAGAGCTAAAGGAGCTACGAGCCTGGCTGTTGTCCCAGGACAGCAGGGTGGACCAGCGTATCTGCAACTATGTCCAGGAACTACAACAGCACCTGGCTCTGTACTGCCCTCCTGAGCTGAAGCGAACTTGGCTGAGGCTTCACTTTTGCCTTCCAAATCCCACACAAAATGTCTCTTGTGGTCCATGATGACTTAGAAATGTGGATTAGAGATCTTAGTACCAACTCAACTCAGTTGACTTGGTACATCTCCACACCAGTGAATAAAAGAACGTATATTGGCCTATGAAATTAAAAAAAAAAAAAGAAGAAGAAGCTATTATAAAGGCCTACATTTGCTCAGGAAAGAGCCATGAAACATGGCATCCTGAAAAACAACTAATTAGAGCACTAATTTGCAGTATTATATTCTTTAAAAATATGTAATTATATCAAGGAATTATATTTCTGGAAGTGAAAATATATCACTGAATGAATTTCTGAACTATATTAAGATTGAATGCTCTGTGTCCACTCTAACTTATTTAAATGCCTTTTTTCTTCATTATTCTACATATCATAATTCAGTATAGTCATATATAAACCATAATATTATTAAATAATTATTAGTAGAAGTAATTATGAACTGTATAGGGGGGGTCACAAAATGAATATCTGTCCAAAGAAAAGTGACTTTATTTTATAACAGAAAACAATTATTTCAAGTTCAATCAAAATTACATACTTAATGTCATGTGGGAATAATTTCTGAAACTCAAGTGCAAGAAAGAGAAACCGAAGTTTATCTCAGATTTTTCACACCCATTTAATGTCCATTATTGGTCATGAAAGAGCAAGTTAAATTGATTCAGCACTAAAATTCTACAATGTTTCAAACTACTATAATTATGAATATATCATCCATATTTTAGATTCATTAACACTGAAACAAAAATAGATGCTATATATTTTCCTGCTTGAAATATTAAATACTAGAATATTCCAATAAACACTGTAACACTGTAATAATAAGGAAACCCAGCTGACTCCTGGACTAGGTTGTATGTTATTGGACATTATGGTTTCTATGCTATCCACTTTAACATACTTAGCCTAATACATTCTTGACACATAATAAGTACTCAAAAATGTGTTGAATTTATAAAAAAATTACTAAGTGATCACTAACATGCGAGGGTCCTCTCAAGTCTGGAACTAATTGTGTAGCTATCTAAAAAGATCACAAGTGGCAATGACTTGTACCTTGGGGAAAGAAACTTGAATATGGACTGGCAGAGCAATAAAGCTATTGTACTAACAAAATTCATACTTCCCTTCCTATGATGTCAAGTTGTGCTGAAAAATGACTTCCTAGCTAGGGACTCTATTATCCAGGGTCATTTCCTAGCCAAACTGACATTTGATGCGAACTTGTGACCAGCATTTATTCAAGTGAGCCAGAGATTTGTGTTTTTCTTTTAGTTTGCTAGATTCAGAGTGCAACCAAAATGCAACATACACACACACACACAACACACATAAATCATAAGATTATGCCATGAAAAGTTTACATGTACAAGATGGGTCATGCATTTTACTACATCTAAAAAGCCACTCATCTAAGTACATCACTTGTTTTAGTATATGTACTCAGTTGTAACAAAAATAAGTTTTACATACAGACCTGCCTCTAGCAATATCCCCAGTAGTTTGTAATATTCAGTTTGAGAACTACTGGCATGGACTTCCTAACTTGCTGCCAACCACTTGAACCCAGAGTGTCTCATTATTTTTATGCAATTCTAAAATTTATGATTGAGAGGCTACTTTCAGAGTAAAAAATGAACTTAACCAGAATACCTAAACAAACCAATAACTATATAATTGACTAAGGGAAACAAATAAAATGAGTGACAGTCTTTAACTCAGTTTATTTTTTCTTCTCTTTCTTTTTTTCTTTTTTTCCTGGAAAGGCCTTCCTGAGGTATTGTTTCCTGTTAAACTCATGAAATATGTTACCATTTAAAATATTATACATTCTTTCTTCACTAAAATTTCCCTCTTCAAATTACTACCAACACTGTTGTCACAGTAAATAGAAGTGCTTTAACACACAGGTGCTTAAAAGAATGATGGGCACCTACAAAAGCACTGATGCAAGAGAGAATGGCAGTAGTGGAGGTCAATCTACTCATTATCCAGTGTGCTAGATGTTATTTGCTTATCCAGGGACTGTTTTTTCTTCTTCTTTCCTGCTAAAAATGTCTTTGTTTTGTTTGGGAATAAGGTGGAGAATCACACTGTTAAAGAAGCTGAGTCACTAATTAGCCCCAAACCTTCATTCCTCTAGACTTGTATGGGTTATTCTATTCCATTGGACAATGTGATTTAAGGGTTTTATTTTTTTGTTTTTGTTTTTTTGTTTTGTTTTGTTTTGGTAGCTTCCAGAAAGATTTTCCTCTGTATTAATAAAGACTGGAGAAAAGAAGACTATGTTTTTGTGGTGCTACTTTGAATACTAGTGTGTGTTCTGATGCCTTTTTTCAACCACAAGTTGTCAGACTTGAGCTTTGAAAGCCAGTACTGTGTAGACATGAAAGAGAATGGTCAAAAGCACCCATTCTTCTTCTTCTTCTTTTTTTTTAAAGATTTTATTTATTTTTTTTTAGAGAGGTAAAGGGAGGGAGACAGAGAAGGAAAAAAACATCAAAGTGTTGTTGCCTCTCGTGTGCCCCCTACTGGGGACATGGCCTGCAGCCCAGGCATGTGCCCTAGACTGGGATTCAAACCCAAACCATAGACCCTTTGGTTGACAGGCTGGCACCCAATCTACTGAGCCATATCAATCAGAGCAGCACCTTGGTGCTTGATAAAACCTATAAGCCACTCAATGAAACTTTGAATGATCTGTTCCTTTTAAGTTTTAAACCACAGTCAGGATTTGTAGATGAAAACTTTTCCAATTCTTGTCTTCAAGGCATATAGTGCTTTTTTTTAACTGTTTATAGTAAAGCACATAATGAAGATAAACATGAGAATCAACCATTATTTTAATGCCTTAAAACATTCTGAGATATACATTAATATATTGGTCAAAGAGAAGGTGAGATACAAAAAGACACATAACTTGAAAAAGATAATATGTCTAGGTGAATACTGAACCAACATTAAAGTCCAGCCTGTTGGGGTTGGTGATCTGGGATTTAATTGCTAAATTACATAACGCTTTTTAGAAAAATTAAAAAACAATGATATCTCCTCCTAACATGTCACTTTTAATAAAACATCAAATTAAATATGAAAACTATAGAGCAAATTATGTGTGTTTTTTAATGATTGGATGCTATTTAATAATCTATAACTGATTAAGTGTTTCTAACTTCTCATAAAAACATACGTATTTATTCCTTTTCAAATGCCAATTCAATTCACTAAATTTATTTTTCTATAGTCCAGAAAAGGCAGAAAGGAGAGAACTATGGTGGAGTAATTGAAAAGTTTAGAATAAATTATGGGAAATTTCATAATTCTCAGTTGTTCATAAATAGTTAAATATAAATTTTATGAGAAGAATCATATAATTTCATAAAATTCTAACTTTCCTTCTAATGAAAGGCTGAAACATATGTGAGCTCATCTGCATTCCTGATTTTCACTTATTTCTATTGGAAATATTTAAAAGTACCAGAAAAATATACTGTAGGCTCCATTATTAAAGTCACCTATATTTATATTAAATTATATGATATGAATAAAGTAGAATATGATTATTTTAATCTGACCTCAAAATTATTTATTTCATGAAATACTTTCATAACCAGATATTCTCCGTTACCCTTTTTGCTGTGGTCTAATACTCCAAAGTTTCATCCCATTGTCTGGTACCTCAGTCTGCCCTCTCTGTAAGTTGTTAATTGAATTATATACTTCACTTTGATATTTCAAATTTGCTTCTGAACATTTTCAATAGAATTTCTTAGCTTGCCAAACTCTAAGTCAAAAAAGAATTCCTCCAGAGGTCAGTT
Organism: Mormoops blainvillei; assembly: GCA_004026545.1. Taxonomy (NCBI): domain Eukaryota; kingdom Metazoa; phylum Chordata; class Mammalia; order Chiroptera; family Mormoopidae; genus Mormoops; species Mormoops blainvillei. Next base: position 117,671 of record PVJD01003582.1, read on the forward strand.
TAAGCCTAAGGTTATTCATACTACATTCAATGTCCAGAGCATGACTGACTTGACCTGGGGCAGAAAAAGGTGAAAACAGGACAATATTGGCAGAAAATAACAGGACAAAATAAATGTTCTTTAATGTCTTATTTAAACTCTGCAGTATATATTTTCTCACAGTGCAGGCTACTTCAGTGTAGGCTATGGATTTTGCATGAAATTATTTTTTTAAACAAACAGGAAGGAAGAGAATACTGCATTATGTGGAATGAATTACATTGACTAAATTTTCCATCCAGTTGTCATGACAACCATAATATTTTCCATAATGTGCAGACTATTAAGTGTTAAACTAGATGTGCTTAAAAAACGATAGTAACATTCAGGGAGACGTTTCTATTAGAACTCCTTGTAAGGGCCACAGGACGATTATGCTTGAAAAAAAAACAGCCTGTCATTTTTATGCTATTCCTTTGGATCACAAATGGGTGAGAAAAGCATGAAAAATCACCTTATAATTTCAGGGTTCAATGATGTTTTCTTCAAATGTCAGGTACCTCATCCATTAGCAGATGCTTGAGTCCTATCTATGGAATCTGTGACAGCTGTTGTGCAGCTGATATTGAATATCGCCATTGACTGAATTTACCACTTCTGTGGGGAACTCTCTTCAGAACAGAGAAACTCTGAACATTAGAACACTCTCCAAAAACCATCTCCCTTTATATTTTACCCATTTTTTCTTTCTCATATAGTTATAAATTTGAAACCTCTTTCAAATCACTGCCCTTAAAATAATTAAAACCAGTTTATGTTTTAAATTGATATTCTATTTAATGGATTAAATGATGCAAATTCCCAACACTTATTTTCATGCAGCTAATTATAAATATTATTTGCATACTGATGTATTTTTGTGAGAGAGGTACTTCAGGTTGGGCTAGATCAACATTTACAGAGTATGAATCTTTTCCATCATTCTATATTCTTGACTAATTGAGGAATATTGAGTTTATAATAATTTATATATATTAGTCATATGACTCCTAAACAGGTTTGGCCATGAAAGAAACACCAGTTATAAATCTAATAAGTTACTCTAATGACACCGATTTTTATTTGCACAGATCAGTTGATCAAGTTTTTTAAAGCTTCTTTTTCACTTCCAGTCACTCATGCCTACCTAAAATTGAGAGATAACAAACATGCCTAAAGGATGATCAAGGTATAGTATGTTTAATAGGTATATAATTCCATTATGTTCATAAATATTTACCATACAACCTTGTCTAGAATGACTGCTATTTTCCTCTAAATTTATATAATTTCCAAAATCAATTTATCCAAAGTTTATTGACCTTCAAACATGTACCAATCACTTTACTGAGAGGCAGAGGGATCAAGAGAAATTATCAAGGAAGGAAAGCCAATATATACCTAGAAATTTCAATTTAATAGGTTAAATTAGTATTAGATAATGTTATAGGCTAAATGTGCATCTCTCAAATTCATATGCTGAAATCTAATTCTTTATGTGATGGTATTTGGGGTGGGTGGGCCTTCTGGAGGGGAATAGGTATGATGGTGGAGTCCTCATGAATGGGATTAGTTCTGTTATAAGAGTGATCCCAGTCAGCTCCCTTATCCCTTCCGTCATGTAAAGAAACAGCTAGAAGACAATTGCCTATGAAGCAGGAAGTGGGTTCTCACCAGACATCAAATCTGCCAGCAGCTGATCTTGGATTTTGGAGTGTCATGTCTAGAACTGTGGGAAATAAATTTCGGGCTTCATAAGCCTCCTAGGCTACAGTGTTTTGTTATAGCAAACTGAAAAGACTAAGACAAGTAGAGAACCTCATTCCAACCTAGAGGAGAAACTCTGGAATGATTTCAAAGATTTCCTCAAGCTGTTGAAACAGAGATGATCCATAAGTATAAAAGGAAGATTTTGTCTAAGCTCTGTGAGAAGAGCATTTCAGGCAGAGGGGCCGTTGTAGTGAGATGCAGGTGTGCAAACCAGTAAGAGGTGTGTGAGAAAGTACAAACTAGTAAGCATTTTAAAGCATAAATATAGATAGAGCAGATAGATATGTGCCAGGTCACCTTAAACTTTGATTGACTTACCTCAAAACTTGGATTTACCTGGAGGAGTGGATCCACTGATGAGCTCTAAACACATTGATGATGGTGTTCTATATTTTTTTTCTGGTAGGAATCTATATGTTTTCCTTAATTAACTGCAAACAATATTTGAAGGTCAAGGTCTTATTTTTCACATTATTATAATATACAGCATAGTTCAGAGGACATTTAATTAAAAAATAAAGTACAATATTGACCTATATGATTAAACATTTTATTGTAGAAGTCATATGATATACCTTCCAAAAACTATACTCTGTCTACTCTTTTGTTCTCAGGTTCTAAATTTTATATTAGATAAATTCTAAAGACATACATGTAATTTATTAATGTGAAACACCAGCCACTTTAAAATCATTTATTTGCAAGGAATTTTGAATTCCAGAGCTGGCAAAGTTTGGATTCTTCAGTGCACCTGTGATACAGCTTGACATCTACCTTATAATATGTAAATTATTGAAAAGACCAAAAGAAGATAAAATTTTTTACAACTCCTTGCTACTTCTCTCAGGGCAATTGTTTGCAAAACTTCAACCTAAAACATAGTCTTTATTGAGATCACAGTGTTGACTTATTTTATGTGTCTGAGAACTAATTCATATCTACTTGGAATTACAGAATCATTACTCTTTTGTGACAATTCACACTCCAGAAGACAAAGCTATGTCCTGGCACAAGGTGAATGAGATTGCTACCTAGTCAAAACAAACCAGAATGCATGGCAGAAAACAGACATCACTCATGAGTGATGAATTATAGTACACAGTTGCTACTAAATTCTGAAAAAAAAGTCTTTTATGGTGCTCTGTAATAGCTTTGTTAGACGCAGAAAATAGAAATGAATTTCAGTAAATAAATGTATGGCCAATTTAGCCAGCAGAAAATGTACCTAATTATGGAAAATTATCAAGACTAGGATTCTGTCCTATCTCTGGACAGGCAGGTGACACTGGAGAGGCTACCTACCACTTTGTTTTTGATTGGCTAAGTTTCCAGGTTTGTCAAATGGTACAGTAAGTGTATCAAAATCAGGCAAAATGTTAACTGTGGTATATGTACATTTTTTCTAAGTACAATATTTAAAAAATAATAGAACTGTTATTCTGATTTGGCAGATCTGACTCAGTTAATTTTGTTGATTTGTGTGCAGAGGTAATGAAGTCAAAGTTCTGATTTCAATTTCTACAGGAGGCCAGTTAGCTTCATACAGAAAGTGTCCTAACACGATAAATTGTACTTGGCTGTTAACCTGAGCAGCTATATCTTAGAGGTCTGCTTTTACCATAATGGAAAATAGGAAAGGTTCAAACTATCCCCACTTATGAAAAAGAAAATATATGGTACATTTTCCTATCTAGATCTAGCTAGCAGTATAATTTTAGAAGCGTATTTTTCAAACATTTTCTTAAAAAAGTATTTTATTAATTTTATTTTATTGTATTGATTTTTCAGATTTATTAAAATATGTGTGTGCTTAAATTACACTTTTATTATATCATTTTAGTGTACTATTTGTTATTAATTATTATTTAAAATATATTTCTTATTTCAAAACTAATATTTTATGAACTTCATAGATAAATATGTACCAGAGTTCTTGAATTATATAATCTATGTAAACACCACGAATGACTTGCACATGTTCAAGCATCTTTTCTTTTACACATAATCAATTGCTCATCTTCAAAAAATTGAGACATTGTATTTATCTTCAAGTCAGATAAGCATCATCCAGAGAATGTAAATAATAAGATTATGTTTAAATTATATCTCTTTTCTTCAACTTTTTGTAAAATATACATTCCAAAATCCATCTGGGTAAATGCTGCCATTTCATAAACATTAAAGATAATTTTTTATTTATTTTTCATAAAAAGTAGGTATTTGTAGAAGTATATTTTGGCTACCAAATCTGTCATTTTAAGGAAGGCCAGAGTGCTTATATTTGAACTATTTCTTATTTTAAAAATATTTTTTTCATTAGTATTATACATAACTGTATTTGTGCATGCTGCATTATAAAATAAAAGGAGATTATGAGACTCTACCTAAGATGATAAAATTAAATAGAATGGACACCTCCACCCCTTTCTATTTTTCAAATTTTATATAAGCTACAATACCCATGTACTAATTCAGGAAATCACTATTTAATTTTATGTTATAGATTCTCTGAATAATCACACCTTCTGTAACGAACACATGCATTTATTCCTTTTGATAGGAAACTTGTTCTACCTAAAAACAAAAAAGACATTCTTCAGCACTTTCTATTTATTTTCAGAATATTTTTCAAGCCATCCTAATACAGTTTAGGGCCTAAGTGTTTTCTATTTTTGATTTATAAACAAATCCTTTCTGATCCAAGAATAAAACGATTCAATAGAACAGCCAATTGGCTAGTATATGTGAAATAGTTATCATAATCATAATAGCAATAGTGTCTATTTGTTAGTCCCTTGATTGCTCCCCATAACTGACCTTTAAGAATTGAACCAGAGTGTATCTGTTAGATCATGCTAAGTCACATAAACCTAGAATACATAAATCCAGTGGTAAAAAGAAGGTTCCAAAGTTTCAGTGGCTTGCAACTCTTACTTAAAATCTATTCCTAGCCTTGGAAACTAACTCAGACATGCTTCTACAGGCACTGCTTCAGCATGTCAGACATCCACCATCTTTTAGAACCACTGTTACAAAGGAGCTTCCAAAATTATGTTAAAGTAACTGGATTAGGCCCCAAATCAAGTCGCACATGCTAAGCCCCATGTCAGCCAAACAAAACTTAAGTTTCTATGCTTATTTTTTCCAGGAAGGGAGAGCCTAAGTCAACCAGTAAACCAATTTCCTTCTCAACACAAGTCACCTCACCCAGATCTGATACTCCTCATTGCTGCATACAAGGCACTCTGCTTTAACTAGTCAGCAAATTCACACAGCCTCCTCATTTGTGATCACTTTGGTCTCTAAAAATCTCTCATCTTGGACAGCTCTTTGGAACTCCCTTGTATTTGTTAGAGTGGATGTTGCCTGAATCACAAATCATTGCCTGAAGTTTTATTTGTTTTTTTTGTTTGTTTTTGTTTTGTTTTTTTTCTTTTTGACAGTTTCTATTCCAAATGGGCATATTTTAATTTTGCTCATATTTTATCAGACAAATCAATTCACAAAGACATGCTTGACCTTAAGTTCAAGAAAACACTATCTCCAATGGTCCAGAAAGAACATAAATTATGATTTTTAACAAAAAATGTTTTAAAAAATTATGTATTTAATGTTGTAACCAAATCCAGGTTTGATTGCCTGACACAACAAAAGCCAAATTCAAGAGTAAGTTGCTGGTGAGAAGGAAAAGTTTATTCAAGTGCCAGCCACCTGAGGAAATGGGAGATTCTCATCCCAAAGTCAACCTCTGCATCTCAGTTTTTATAATGAGGGAGAGGGAAAATAAAGAAATCAAGGGGAGAGGGTTGAGAGTTCTCTGCTGTGGGAACTACATGCAAACCAACACAGTCTGTTCAGATAACTGATTGAAGGAGCTGGGATGTCCGAAGGTCAGTGTGTATCCCCTGAAGGGAGCTCCTGGAATTATTAGGAAAACAGGCCACTTATCTGCAGTCACCTATTAGCCAGAGTCAACATTTAAAGAAACAATGTCAAAGGGGTGGTGGGGTGTATTACAGCTCCCCTCTGTTACATTGTGATTCTCACAAAACTCTGATAATTTCTTAAACAAAAACTTATACTTTGTTTTTGATTACAAGGGTTCCATCCTCTGTAATATAATTGTTACTGGAAGCTTGGTTCTTCTCACTGACGTAGTAAAGAATTAAAGATCAACGAGACGGGTGAATTTTATTAGTATTCCTCAAGGGAGAGAACGGGCCTACAGAGAGTGGGGAGAAAGGCTCAGCATGGGAGAAGCAACAGGGGAGCCCAGGCCGGGCTGCCTTAGCTCACTGGGAAGCCAGAGAAAAGGGGCCTTAGGGCGCAGTTCAGGGCATAAGCCTGGGACAAGCTACCAGACACCCCGGGGTGCCTGTGAAGAAAGGAGTCCAGGAATGGGAAAGGGGACAGGAGCGGCGGCAGGTGAGGAAGAAAGTAAAGGGAAAGTCATAGGTTTCTCCCCAGAGGGAGAACACAGTGGAGCTGGGCCCTTTGTCTTGAGGCTTTTTTCTCTTTCTTGCAGGTGGGACTCTTAGGGGAGGTCTCAGGGGAGAGTTTGAGTAGAATATTTATCAGTTCTCCAGGTGTGTCCTTTGGGGGCCATGGTCTCCTCTGATTGATTGGTCAGTGACAGGGCAGCGGTCTTTAGTCATTGCAGCCAATCCTGGAGTTGCCCACCTGGTTTTGTTGCTTTTTGGGCCTGGAGCTAAAATACAACTGAGGCCTAGGTGGTATCTCCAGGGAGGAAAGGCCAAGGGAGGAGAGGTTGGCCTGGGGGTGAGGTCCTTGTTTTCTCAGTTTTGCCCCTTGCCAGGCAGGCACTGGGGCATTGGTGACCATTGGAACCTAGCTGTAAATTGCTTAACCATTGTGTTTACATAGTGATCCATCTTAAGTTTTCCTATTCCACTCACCAAGGAATTTTCCTAGCTTCTTACTCTCCTGTCTCATCATCATATTATTTTAAGCTTTACTTAAATCAACTTACATTTTCTTTTAAGCTGAAAATTTTCTGTTATGTGTCCCAACATAACATCATGGATCTAAATTTAAAAATGTAGATATCCTGTCTAATGCAACTTTAAAATTTTTCTTTATGAGATCACTGGCTACATATTCATCTAACAATGGTTTTCCAGACAGTAATGAAGTGAAAGACAGAGACAATATCACTCTCTTATTTGAAGAATCACAAAAGTGCTTATATTCTAAATGTAATAATTTGGACCAGAAGTTAACAAACTAGGACCTGTGGTCAAATTGGATCCACTATCTGTTTTGTTTTGTTTTTTTTTACAGCCCAACAGAAAAACTGTTCTTTTTTTTCCTTTTATTTATTTACATTTTTAGAGTGTTATAAAACAAAAACCATCAAGGTTGGTGGGTATACCTTATGGTACAACTCACAAGATAAAAAGATTTACTGTTTTTTAAAAGATTTTATTTATTTATTTTTAGACAGAGGGGAAGGGAGGGAGAGAGAGGGAGAGAAACATCAATATGTGGTTGCCTCTTGCACAACCCCCGCACTGGGGACCAGCCTGAAACCAGGCATGTGCCCTGACTGGGAATTGAACCAGCGACCCTTTGTTTCACAGGCCGGGGCTCAATCCACTGAGCCACACCAGCCAAGGATAAAAGAAAGAGTTACTATCTTTTCACAACATAACTATAGGTAACCCTTATTTAGATAATTATATAATGAGATTCATGAAAAAAAAAATAATTTATTTTTATACTTTATGAAAAAATTAGTTTAAAAAAACCAAAGGCATAGAATATTACATTTAAAATACTTGTCATTCCTAAAATGTTCGAATTAACTCATTTTTAGATTTTAAATCTACATAAATACTATATGGTATCTACTATAATTGTATGAGCTATTTCAAATTACTAGTAGAAATATACAAGAAATGTCCAAACCTATAGAGAATTTTTATGAGTTTATTTGAGCCAAACTGATGTCATATGCTGAGGAGCAAGATCTCAAATGCTCCCAAGGATAACAGTTTTGCAACTTCTTTTATGCATTTGAAATTAAGGAAGGAATGTAAGGTAGATTTCACGGAGGTAGGGAAACACAAAGCAGGGACTGGGTTACAGAGTAGTTAACAAGATTATGTACTTTCTGGAAGGTGGTTATTTCAAAGGTGTGTTAACTTAAATGCACAGAAAAAAATGGAAAGACAGCTTAACAAAAAGATAAACTTTTCACTAAAGAGTTAGTTATAGGCTTGGGGCATAGCTACCCACCATAATTTGCCCAGTTAGGAACTGATGATCAGTGCACTTTGTGAGGGTTTATTTCCCATAAACCCCTTTTGGTCATCCACACTGATGGCCCTCCTTAAAAACATTTAAAGATATTAATAATACATTTTTTAAAATGTAAAATGTTGATATTTCAACTGAAATATTAAGATATGTAAATTTTTATATATTTTATAAATTTTATATATTTCAACACTGTACTGTATTTCTCAGCACGTTCATCTCACCAACAGACCTCTCAGAGTACAGGAGTATCTGAGGTAAACAAACAGGGTTTCAAGTGTAGTAAGTATTGCCAGGGTTCAGTTATGCCACCAGATGGAGCATTTAGCACTGCAGAGAGCTCTTGAAACTTGGGGTTTTTTTGTTTTGTTTTTTTCATAGATTTTAAAAGGGACAGATATAAAAAGTGTGACGAAGGGAACATTTTCCTAAACTTGTATTGACAGAGTCATCTCAACACTATGTGGTCATTTTACAGCCAAAAAATTATTTTTTTAGGTTACCCAAATTGATATGCAAGTTGAGAAATCAGACTTTATCGAGAAGGAAAATTGCAATGATGTTCTAAATTGACTTTTCGGTGGTTTCTTAATTTCCTCTGATTTGACATATGTTCCAATATAAATGTGTTTTGTGAGGTTTTGAGAGCAAAGAGATACTGCTGCTATTAGAAACTGGCAATTTTTAACAATGATAGCAGAGTCTGTATGAATTGTCACTTGTGAGAGGAAATAAAGAAGAGAAAAACAGTTTCACATCAATGAAAAGGAAGCAGCAGTGGGTGTTGCACTGTCACTGCATGGTTCTGAAAGTAAGAATAGTGTTGTAGCAAACAATTATTTCGAATGCCTGGTACTGAGGTCAATCCCAGTGTCTGAGGGCCCTGAGATAGAAAGTCAGGACTTATAGGTTAAAGCCACAGAACTGAACAAAAGCATATTGTGTACAATTCATCAGTCTCCATTCTTAACCCATTGTCTTCAGGCTAAGAAACAATATACTTGTTTAGTCCCTTGATTGCTCCCCATAACTGACCTTTAAGAATTGGAACAGAGTGTATTGTTTAGGAGGATAAAGGGGAATCATATTTCCGAAACCTGGCTTTTGTCCAGGTTAACTTACACATCTTTAAACTTTTGCTTCATGAACTTACTAAAACCCATTATTTAGCCTCGTTCCTATGTGCAGCTGTTGAAATAATGTCAGAAAGCAATTTTGTTACATGATACTGATGTCAGTTAAGAACTGAGCTCAATGGAAAAATGCCTAATGAGTGTGTTTGCTGTGGTGGCCAGCGTTCCCCAAATTCTAATGGATCCGACTGGCAGGCAGAGATCATTGGCCTCGAAAGTGAACTTCAGACCTATTGACTGGCATGTATATGAAGGGAAGCACTTAAAGTAGAACAAAAGTTATACATTTATTTTTTTCTTCCTGGAAAAAAGCCAGAAAAATTCTGAATGAAGACTTTCAGGCAAGGCAGGATGAAAATCTACCAAGTGTGAAAATGATTACAAATGGCAACTTCTGTGGAAAAGAATGTACTAGAAAGGATATCCAGTTTCAGGACTATGTTCGACCTAACTATATTCCGCCTAAGTCAAATTGCATTTTGGACAAAAGGGTGGTGACTGCTCTAATATTTATTAGTAAGTTATAAAAAAGAGAGAGATTCAAAAGGAATATTCCTTACACAAATATTTGTTTTCAAGAGTTCATTGAAAAATATCATTTTAACATAAACTATATATGTTGTGTATTTATAATAAGACAAATAGCAATTTGGGAAATAATGGGATGTATGTAAATGTAATCATTTTTTACTGAGCTTTGAGATCTGTTGTATATCTCGTTCATCTCTCAAGTACTAAAATTATATTCAGGTTCTACAAATGTTTTCAGATGTTTTGCCTGACAGTCTCATAGTAGGCTCAGCTACCTTGAGATGGTTATTATATTCTTTTAAACTTGCTTATTCAGGTCAACTGTCATGTGAAAATGGTGATGAATACAAAAAAAAATTGTTTAAACTTAAAAATTTACTAGAAATAAAATTTATTTTGGAAAAGATCTAAACTATAGAGTGCAGAAACATAGATTCCTTAAAGATGAAAATTATGCTCTATAAAAAATCTTAGCACTAAATATTTACTTATATTGAAAATTGGTATTTTACTAATGTTGATCTGGTGAAAATGAGAAAATTTATTAACTAATCAGATTGGGACCAAATGAATTGGTTAGAGAAAAAAACTCATTTTATTTTGATGGAAAAATTTAGTTTATTAACATAAATTATTTAATTGAAAAAGTTTTGTTTAAAAGTCAGATTGGACATATTTGAAAAATCGAGCATTTAGAAGACCAAAGACCTCAGATGAAATCATGACTTACTTTATGGCTACTATATGTACATAAACTATCTCAATTTCTTGAGCTCAAACTTTTTCATGCATGAAATGAAGATGTTGATATTATCTCAAAAGTTTATGAGGATTATATGACATAAAGGTTACTGTTCTTCTATTAGTAGTAGTAATGTTAGTTAAGGTTAATATTTTTATTTTGAAGACATCTTTTTAGTTTTCTACATGTGTTATTCTTGGCTAAAACAATACAACTATTCTGGAATCTATAATAGATACAAAGATAGGACTAGAAATGGAAATACAGTTATAGATCTAGTACATGCCATTTGGTATAATAGGCCATGATAACACATAGTTGAAAAGCATCACTATTTCACTTAAAAATAATTGGCAACAATTATATCATCATGTTTTAAATGTTAACAGCAATTATAAAAAATTAGTTTTCATGGCACAGGTATAAAAGCTACTAAAAGTTGTGTTGGTAAACAAGTTCATCTAAGATTTTGAAGTTTAGCTTCTGTTGCCAAATGAAAATATGAAAATATGTTCATTAAAGGAAAAGCTAAGTACAGTGTAGCCTGGTTTATTTTTCTTCCAAACACAGGGTCCATATTTATTATACATTTCATATAACATGTAGAAGCAGGATGAATCCTACTTCTTGATTGTTTTTATGAAGCCTGAAAGTAGGCTCAAAATGTACATGTTTCCAATCACAGGCCTATAAATCCATTCATTCATCTACTCATCTCTCTGGTTGATATAATAATTCCAGAGCTCTTATGTTCTGTGGCTTTCAAATATAAATTGATCAACACTATCTTTTTTATTCCCTAAGTATTATTAGTTCTCGTTAAAATATTCCTTAAAATATAACTACAAAAACAAAGTAAAGTTTATAACTGATATAATAATGTAAACTAACAATGGAGCATTGATAAAACAATGAATATATTTTCTGACCCAGATAATGGATATTGTCATTAATACATCTGACATAACTAAACAACTAATGAACTCAAGATATTTTTTTCACATTTACAAATTTTTTTTTGTTTGAAAGCATCAATAAAAGTTATTTGGAAACTGACATAACACATTTTATCAGATTAAGACTTTAAAAATATATATATTATTGACTCCCTTGATATAATTGCCTCTTCATAGCCACTATAATCACTCATGTAAATACATATTTAGGGAGGCATCAAAAACAGATTATTCACCTAGTGGAGCATGACAGTTCCAGAGGATTTACTGTGTTCATTGCTGCAATTGTCACCAAAAACTTTTAATTCACAAGCACAACTTCCCACCTTTACATATAAATATCTATCCATTACTTTCCCTTCGTTATATCACAGGAAAGTCAACTCTGTATAGAACTAAATCTTAAACCTATCTTGAAAAAGGTTAATATGAGAGAAACAGAAGTTCTTCAATAAGGGCATTTTCAAAGGAAACATCAATTTAAATACCTTTCTTTTAAGAAATATGAACAAATATTCGATAGTATTGGGTAGGATGCACTCAATAGCTCATTTTTGAAAAAAAAATTATATAATTTGAAATAAGTGCTTTCTTATTTTTTTACTTAATATCTCTATAATGCAGGCTCAAAAATATAGATGTAGTACTTAGTGAAGCAATTTTCAAATGCATAATTTTAATGAATATCTGCTATATGCACTTTTAGGGTTAGAATGGTGCTGGGTATATACTTCTTTTATTTTTATTTTTTAAATTTTTCTCCATAGAAAAGTTTCTGGCTGCTGTTTAAAGGGCTTGGTGGGATGATTGTGAGGAATAGGCTGAGTAGTTTATATATTTAAAAGATACCAGTATCATTTATTTGTTTGTTAGCTTTCTTGCTTGTTTTCTTCTCTATTCAGGGTAATTAAGGAAAAAAACATTACGAGATTTTTTTTATCAAGTGATAGAGATAGGCAGATGACAAGTAGAAAGAAAGAACATTAGCTAGATAGCTTAATAGATTTTTGTAGTGTCTTCCTCCTTCCTGTAATTAGTTAATAAATGTATTTTTTAATAGTAGAGGCTGTGTACGGAGGGAGGTATCTCATTCTATCATTTTCACAATGAATATTTTTAATTGCTAAAATCAAAATATGAATTAAACATTCAACTTCTTGTAATCATTTTAAGTTTTTTATGAACAGATCATCTAGTGTTTCTGAAGAGCTATTACTCTCCCTGTAACAGTGAGGATTCGCTCCTCCCCAATAGGACGTGCTGATGCAATATGCTCACTTTAGAGGGCATGTACTTTGCTGCCCTTCTCTATTCCTGGCACTAATTAAATCTCCTAAATTCTGGAAAAATTACTGAGAATTTAACTTGGAGTATCACAATATAAACTATTGGTTACAGCTCTTTGAGCTAGTTATTACTATATGCAGTGATGATACAATTTTCTTCCAACTTCCAAATATTTTGAGAGAATTAATAATTATAAAATGAATAAGACATTCTAAAAATCTTCAGAAAAACCACTCAATATACACTATTAATATTAGTTTTGAGGATATTAAATATGGCCTTTGGCATAAGTGTAAGGCACAATTGTTAATCATGTAGCTTGACTGCTTTGAGAAGTATTTGTTATATTATAAAGCAATAGCACAAGGGAAAGGGCTTTGTAGACTATAAAGTTTCATTCAAGTATAAGTGGCATTAGAATTATAAACAATACTGTTTGTTCTATTATGACATTCTAGTTTTGTTTTTTTTTAGGCTAAAAATAGTTGAGGGAGGCTCACAGACTTTGTATACATTGATTTGATTTAACTCATTTCAGTTATATTTTAGCAAGAGTCTAAAGTGATTTATTTCTTGCACCTTTGTCGACTATGTTACTGAGATGACAGTAGAAGCTTGATTTATATTCAACTATTAGCATCTTAAAATAAATATATAAAATACTTATATATTAGAATAAATATACAAAGACATTTAATTTTACTTTTAATCATACATATAACCATCCATATGTTAAAGGTGAATTTCCATGTATTATAGGTAAAATTAAATGTCTCAGTAGATACATGTGAATTTCTTTTTTGCAAATTTTAGTCATACTTATATAATTTTTCACTTCTCCCCAGGGGAATTCATATTGCCTGCAAAACAGAAGCCTTCCCTTTATATTTCTTTTGCAGTACAATTTGCTTTTTGTATAAGAGAATATTACTGGCCTGAAACCTGTTGACCGTTGAAACAGGATCGCACAGTCTTGCCAGAGGTGATTGTACAAGTCTCTTCCCATGTCTGGGTGTAGTCACATCTCACTGGAAACTTAAGATCAACAATGGTGGAGTCTGTACCTCACACAGATTGGCAGAAGCTACAAATCAGAATTTGTTCCCTCTGGAGAACTGGTTGTTGAACATTTAATTCTATATCATTGCCTGCAACTGAAATTCAGAGGAGCTTGTTTTACATTTGAAGGTATATAGAGAAAGCATGTGAAATTGAGCGCTGTGCCTTCATTGATAAATGAACGCTAGAAAATACATTCTAGCGTTCATTTATCAATGGAGCAACATATAAAGAACTTCAAGCCTTCAAAAGAAAATATAGAGGTACAACAATAAGTTTTCTCTACAGAAAGATAATGTATTTTCTTATCAATAATTTTTGAATGAAGACTAGTGGTAGTGCTCTGCATGCAAATTTGTTCACACTTTTCTCTCCTGTTCATTCTAATACAAGAAACTTTAGGTTAGTCTAAAAGCAAAAAGGTAGAAAGAAATCTCTGTCTATAATGTATTGCTCTTGAATTCCAATGTGTTCATTGACTTACCGAGTATGATATACAATTATGTCAAATTCAGTGTGTCCAAACTGGAAAAAAAAATCTCATCCCTCAAAATTGCTTCACATTCTCTACACCTTTCCTTGGTAAATAAGTGCATGGCACTCACCCATAACCCTACTCATCACCCACAAATGTATTTCCTGCACTATACTTCTCTGTGTCTTACCTGTAAATTCTAATCATTAGCCAGATGTAGGCTACTTTGTTGACCTTACTGAATCAGAAATTTTAAGAGAGTCATTTGTAAAATGGTATTTAATTTTGCCAATTTTCTGCTTCAAGTCTTTCTAAAGCTTTATTGTCTATGGCCTAAAGCCAAAAATCCTTAATAGGCCAAGTAAGCCCTTTCTCGACCTTTCTCCTAGGTTCCTTCCTTTTTCCTAGGTGTATTCCAGCACATCTACCTCTTGCATCTAGTATTTCTACCATGTTAAACTATCAATTGTACGTTCTCTAGCTTTAACTTTTCTCTCCTAAAACACCCTGTCCCATCTCTATCCCCCCTAGTTGCGATAACACTTGCATCAGCAAATATGATGTGACCTCCTAGAGGCTCAATCACCAGCAACCATTGCTGATCTCCATCTGAGAATACTACAAATTTTTATCTGTTTTAGTCATCTCTGGGATTTTTAGGGCAAAAACCACAGATGCTCAACTTTATGGGCCAGTATCCAGCACACAGTGGCACTACATAAATGTTCACTGATGAATGAATATTTTCGCCATGCAATTTATAAAAGCAGTTTCTAATAATAAAAATAACCCTTTCTTCCCCTGAATTCAGGTAAAACATGAGTCATATGGTGAGATCTATACTAAAACCAAGGGTAAATAGTGAGATGCTATTTCTTTCAATCAACTCAGGTTAGAGAAAGAGAAAATTATCAGGATAGCAGGAGGCAGCTTTAAGAAAGTTCATAAGGTCTTCTATGTTAGAAAATAATAAATGCTCCGAGAACATGAAATGTTTTTATATGTAGACTCTAAGACCATATTCAATACTTTGTATTAACTAATTTGTCCAATTTGTCTGTGCTTTTTTATTGGTTCACATAACAGAGATTTTAATTTTATTAAGATTCTTTTCTGGGAAAATGCAATTTTATTATTATTTAGATACACCATAGGCTAAATCACATTCCTTCTACATCATCATTTAAAATGCCTAACTTATTTTACATGAGTTGAAGATTATTAATATATTAAATCTATGGAAAGTTTTATGTTTTTAAATTCCCATCCAGTTTAGAGAATGAAGCTACATGTTTCCTTAGAGCAATCTGAAGTTGCATTCAAAATCCAACGCCATGTAAAAGTGAATAAGAAATTATTATAGACATCATAGAATGTCTTTCCTGCCCTCCTTCCCATTGCACACAGACTCTAATGAAACTGAAGTGAAAATCTGACAAAAGCTGCAGCTATACAAGATTTTCCCCTGCAAAAGAGTCACTTTAGTTATTCTGGGTGCTGTAGAGCCATGCAGAGCTTGAAATTGAGTAGTAATTTTCTGTAAAGAATACACCAAAGCAAAGCTAGTCTGCTGAGGGGAAAATATAAATCAAGCTAAAAGAACCAAAGACAAAAGTCCGTGAAATTTCAGAAAGGTATTTTGACTCCCAGTCTCCCAATTCTTTTGCTGGTTTCTGATGACTACATTTTTGACACTTTCATCCCCTTAGGGATTGACTTAGTTAAATAATGGTTTCTATTTCTTACAATGAGATGGTCTCTGATTAACAACAGCCAAATCTACTTTTTTGTTCCAGGTAACAACCTCCACAATTTTTTTCTCTTTTTTGTAATTTCTACCTTATCATTCTTTACTTTTTTTCACTCTTTGTTTATTTTTAGTATTCTTAAGGTCCAGACATTGTTCTCAGTCCTTTACAACTATAAATCAATATAATTCTTATAACTATCTTATGAAATAATGTTATTGTCCTGGTACCACAATTGAAGAAATAATGCTCTGGCTAAGGGGATTGCTGAAGACCACACAGTGAGTACATAACAGTAAAGTTTGGATCCCAGGCACCTGGCTTCAGAGATATAACCCGTACCCTCAGCTCCTTCCATCTCTACCTGGAAGGATACACACACATGCATGCTTACTTGTTATTTAGACTAGCTCCGATTTCTGAAAATCTGCAAGACGTTAACCAGCCCATGTCTAAGCTTCGCTCAGGGTCTAATGGGAGAGAGAACTTGGTAAACATTGTTAATAATGTTGAATGGAGCTGGATATAATTGTCCTTTAAAATATAATTTTAAATTAATTTTAATTAACATATTAAGAGGGGAAAGCTATATTTTCTCCTTTGCATGAGCTAAGCTGGTCTCCTGGGCAAGAAGCAGCTCTCTTTGTATCAAAATATAGTGTTCTACAATCAGGTTTACTTACTCAACAGCCTTCTTGGCTTCCTTAAAGAGATAAAACAATGCCCCTACCAGGACCCACAGAAGCATATTTCTGACCTACAGCCTATTTGCCAGTTATGTGAGGCTGCCAAGCTGAATGTAAAGAAACCAAGCAACACCTCCCTCGAGGGCTGTAAGTAATGAGTGTGCTAAGTTTGAAGAGAACATACGTATATCTGAGCTCCTATTCTATGAGCTGGAATTTACATGTAGTCACTCCTTAGTGAGTAATGAAACTAATTTCTTACAGAAAAGAAGCAAGGAAAAAAATTAAAATGTTAATATTTGGCTTGCCTTTGAAAATGAGAAGCAAATACCTGGTTTTAGGCTGAGTCAAAGAAGCAAAGATCTTCATTACAGACTAAGTTCCTCTTTAGTAGCTGCCAAAAGAATGAAATTTAATATTAAAAAGTATTGCTTTACCATGTGTCCTAGGGAATGCCTTTTGATTTTCTGCTAGTGGTATAGTCATCAACCGGGAATCAATCATACCATTATTGTGTTATTTTCCTGTTGCTGCTGTAACAAATTACTGCAAAGTGAAAACAATACAAATGAATTGCCTTACAGTTCTGTGTGTTGGAAATCTGAAATCAGTTTTATCAGGCTAAAACCAAGGCGTCCCTAGGGGTTGTTCTTTCTGGGGGCTCTGGGAGAACGAGCCATTCCTTTGCCTTTTTCAGTTGCTACTGGCTCCTGATTTATAATCCTCTTTTGTCTCAAAACTCATTACTCTAATCCATCGTCACATCATCTTCTCCTCTGACTCTGATCCCTCCTGGATTAATCTATTTTAAGATTATTGACTTAACTACATTTGCAAAGACATACCTGTCTGTGTGTGTGTCTGTCTATCTATCTATCTATCTATCTATCTATCTATCTATCTATCTATCTATCTATCTATCTATCATCTATCTAGTAAGAGTCACAGGTTACCAGGATTAGGGTATGCACATATTTTGGGGACTATTACTCAACCACAGTTACATGCTCATAGTGTTTCTTTTCTTGTGTTTATGAGCTTCCTTTTTTATTACTTGTGAAACATAGAAGACTTTTGGTGGATGAAAGATTTAGGAGGGAGATGTTGACAAAGATCTCATGGATAGTGTGGTAACTGCTTCCTGTTTGACCTGGTGGACTGATCGCTTATTGGGAAAGGGGAATGAGTAGGTTAACAATATGATTAGAAGGCTCAAGTCAAGCCAGCAGCCTCGAGTTCTCAGATATTACTATATACCTCATGGGATAGGAGAGACAACTTCCCCCCTGGTTTTGCTTAGAACCCAGGTCTGTTCTGGCCCCTTAAGCATAGACCAGATGTTATTTTTAAGATGTTCAGAGTTAGTGGTGTGTCTTATGCAAAAATGTCAACAAACAAAAGTAAAGATTTTAAAAACTCCGCTATGGGCAATCAGTTTTAAGTCAGTTTGGAAACTAGTACCAGGGAATTTTAAAAAGACCCAAAGCTACAGGAGGATTGTCATAGGTAATTGGTTTGTGGGAATGTGGGAAAACAAAAACAAACAAACAAACAAACAAACAAAAAAACTCTTGGTGACTATTTCACCTATTTATTACTACATAATAGAAATAATCACATAATTTAGTGACTAACAACATAATGACAGTATATTACCTCTTACTCCTTTCGTGAGTTAACTGTATTCAGCTAAGCAGCCTTTCTACTGATATTTCTTAGCAAATCTCAGTGAAATGATTGCTCAGCCATGAGTCGTCTGAAGGCTCAACAGAAACACTGAATTGGTTGGAATTTTCTCACTCTTCATATCGTCTCAAGGTTTTTTTTTTGTTAATGCACTCTCATCATAGTTTCCTCAGCAGACTGGCCAGATTTTTTTTGCATATCTGGGCCTCCAGAAAACAGAAATGTAACTGCTTCCAAGCTCTAAGTGCTCAGGCTTAGACATTCTAGGTCATGTCTTTGACTGCCTTGTATTGCTAAATCAGACCCATGGCCAGACCAGTCAGTGAGGACTACTCAAGGGCATGAATACCAGGAGCAGCATTCGTTGTGGCCTTGGCTTTAGTGACCATAAGAAAATAGGGTGGACCAATTGTTTTAGTTTTGCAGGGCTAAGGAAGTTCTCTGGACATGGAACGTTCAGTGCTAAAATTGGGAAATTTCTGGGAAAAGTGAAATGAGTTGGCCACTCAAAAATGAAATAACCAGAGAATAGTTTGCAGATAGGGGATATCTCATGAATAAAAGATTAAATCAAAAGATGTTTTGAATTATATAGATTTTTCCTTGCACCAATTTTATACCTTAGTACCATTTTAATCATATTTAGAGATGATAATACATAAGTTAAAAAACCCTTATTTTTCTTATACATGGTCAACCAATTACATGGAGGAGTTTGGATTTAAACTTCATATTTTTCCATCATACCACACTCTCTAGAAGCCCATTAAAATGGATTTACCTGTATTTTTGCTTCTCTCTTATTCCATTAAGCTTGATGTTTGTCTTTCTAGCCATTGTTTTACAAAGGCCCAGATGAGCATGACACTATATGATAAAATCCTGAAGAGGAGAGATCATGCTTATTTATCTTAGGGTTAGCTATCATAGAATTCAGTGCATCATATCTGTTCAATAAATGTTTGTGATTTATAAATACTAATTTTGAACTTTTTAGTACCTTTGAGTTAGTTTCATGCTACTATTTACAAATTTATGAAAATTCTGTGCTCTTTTTAATTTTTATTTTCCAAGTGAACTGCATTATTTTCCTGAGGCTGCTGTGACAACTTACCACAAACTTGGTGGCTTTAAACAACAGGAATTTATTCTCTCACAGTTCCAGAAGCTAGAATTATGAAATCTGACAGGACCACACTCTCTCTCTAGAGGGCTATAAGAGTGAATGTGTTCTTTGCCTCTTCTAGCTTCTGGTGGCTGTCAGAATTTCTTGACTTATAGCCATATCATTCCAATTCCTAACCTTGTGGTCTTATTGCTTCCTCCTCTGTTTGTCTCTATGAAATCGTCCTCTGCCTCACTGGTAAAGGAGGGCCATTGGAGTTAGGGCCTATCTGTGTAATAGCAGGATAACCTCCTCTCAAGATTCTTAGGTCAATCACATCTTTTGACATCTAAGGTAATAGTCATAAATTTTTGTGATTTTAATGTATATCATTTAGAGGGTTAGCATTAAGCTCATTAGAGGTATATATATATATGATTGTGTGAACAAATATTCAGAGTTTAAAATAAAAGTCTAAAGTGCTTTATAGAATAATTAAAACAAACACTACGAATCTCTGGATGGCGAAGCAAGAAAACTGTAACCCAAATTATTATCATAGTTTTATACTTTT
Organism: Mormoops blainvillei; assembly: GCA_004026545.1. Classification (NCBI taxonomy): domain Eukaryota; kingdom Metazoa; phylum Chordata; class Mammalia; order Chiroptera; family Mormoopidae; genus Mormoops; species Mormoops blainvillei. Next base: position 137,720 of record PVJD01003582.1, read on the forward strand.
TATGTTCATTCATATAGCCAAAGAAATTCATATTTAGTTTTCTTAAATTAAAAAGAATCTAAATAAGAATTGAAGATATAAATTTCCAGTTTCCATGAGAGAACACTGGAATTCATGAATTCAGGATGAGAGCTCATGAGCTCAGCCAGAGATCGCGTTAGCTTCGCAGTCTCTTACTGAAGTCCAATGAGGAGAACTAAAAGCAGCTTCCTGGAAGTGAGAAAGGAGCAGTGGATCTTCTTTTTCTTTTCTGAAGGTGCGTGTTATTTACTGACTTGGGAATTGATATAATCCTAAGAAAGGGAGTGGAGTGTATTAATAGAGAGGTCATTGAAAGAGAGAGTTATTTAAATCAGAATATTATTATGGCACAGTTATCTACCACCATCCTTGGATTCATGTCATAAGTAACTTGACAACAAAATGTCTGTATTTACAGAAAATAACGCATGTTTTATTAATTTATAGTTTGATACTTATAAATGATTTGTTTTCTACAAACATTTAAATTAACACAAAATACTTTAAAACTCAGTTTTAATTCCGTACAAGTTGGAATATCCACACATATTTAATTATGAATGTGGACCAACAATACATTTCTTAATCTATTAGTCATTCTCAAGAATAGTTTGGTGAAGTTTTTTTTCTCAATATGAGTAAGGGATATTAGTTTTCTATATAAATATTTCCAAGCATAGTGAAGACAAGGTATAATGAAAAGATTCAGATTTCATTCTTTTCCTGTCCTGTTCTGAACTATAGACTCCTCTCTACTGTTTTTATTTCGGTGCCCTTATCTTTGGTACAGCATAGCAGCCTTGAACTGCATTTTAACATGGATGTCCCAAAATGTCTGTTGTCCTTCTCTCTGCAGAAATTTACAAAGTGCACCGTGCAAATGGTTCAGCATATATTTGTAGGATTGATATAAAAATGATCTGCCAGAATGCTAACTCTTTTGGTATTTTATGAAATTTTATAAATGACATGTTAGAGAAATTCAGAATATATAAAATAATTGCAATGTTTCCCCCTTATTTTTCAAGTCCCTATTCTTTTTTAGCAAAGTATGATGTTAGTTTCCTCTTTTAAAAATAGGTGTTTTTCTAAAGTCGTTTCTTCAGCTTGCTTCTCATGTATCACCCTTAATCGTATTTTTTTTGTTTAGTTATCTTCGTCTTCTATGAGAGTCTCAGATATTTAGCATCTTCCAACCTACTGCAGATTAAAATCAGATAGATGTAAATTTTTATTCTATGTTGATTTGATAGTGCAGAAAAATTAATTAGGGACAATGAAAATGCTTTTTGTAACTTTATATTTAAAAACACTTTCTCAATACAGATTTTTTAATGAATAAAAGAATCATTTATAAATTAGATCAGTGGAAGAAATCTCAATGTGAATGGCTTATCCTTTCAGCTCTTTTTAAATAAAAAAAGTAATTGAAAGTGTTACAGAAATAAAAGTAACAACTATTTTTTAATAGTATTCCATCTCTTTCTGTATTATTTGTTACATATTCTCGAGAGGTTATGTTGAGATATTGTTCATGAGAATCAATTTGGGAAGGAGAAGTGACATGCAATCCTTAGCCAGGTTAACCTTTCAACCCCATCCTCCCAGTAGGAAGGAGCTCCCCAAGGACAAAACTCAATGGAAGAAAAGGCAGATTCAACTAGAACAACAAAAGACAATAGAAGTGAGGCTATGGCAACAGTTTTGGTAACAGGTCTGTGTTGAAATCATTTTTATTATCTGAAATGCATGTCTTAGTTATATTAAATATATGTACTAAGAACACAATGTGATAAAGCTAGTTTTGGATATTCACTGCCTAAAAATTGCAGGGTTTTTTGACCAAGATTTATTCATAATATATTGAAAAAACATACCAAATATGTAAATAATCCAAAGCCTAATTAATCCACCTTATGAAACTTTTTTAAAAAAGATAATGTTGTGAAAAAAGTCTCATGAATTTATTAATTCAGTCTTTGTATGGTATAAAATACTATAATCTTCTGGATGGGTATTAACCCTGTTGCCTCTGAGACAAATCCCCTTTCCCCCAGTGGTTATAAAATAAAATATTGCCAAATACCACACAGGTAATAGGTTTTGCTATTGGCTCCATGTCTTCACCCCTCCTTGTTTTTACAACCTGCCATGGTTCTGTGGTGGAATAAGTTGGTCCCTTCTCCTTTGCTTTGGTTCTGATCTTGCAATTTGCTTTGGTTAATGAATTCAAGTGGATAATATATGCCAGTGGTAATCCCAAGCCATAAGAGTTCTTGCATCTTTTACATTTGCCCTCTTGTGCCTTTGCCAAAACCTTGAGAAAAACATAGTCCAGTACCCCAAAGAGGATGAACAATGCATAGAGATGTCACAGGGGGAAAGCCGAGCAGCTGCCACAGCCTGAGTAATGAAAAGAGTGAAGGAGACAGAGTATGGAGTTTGTTTGCAGACGTTGGTTAAAGTAGTCTATAAGGAAAATGTGGTGATGCTGGCAAAGTGGAGCTTCCATTTAAGTTTGATATCACAGATATTTTTGTCACTAATTTTAAAATACAAGTACTGGGCACACAATGCAATGCACAGGTCATGTATCATAAAAATGTACATTTGAAATATATATAATGTTATTAACCAATGTCACCCCCAAATATTAATTAAAAATACAACAAAAAAACAAAAATACTTTGGCAAAGTATGTGATTTTTACCTACAATCATAATTTTCTCCCTTGCAGGCCAGATCAGAAAAGAGCAATTTTATCCCAGGCTAGAGTTTGGCCATTGATCACAACAGAGTGGAGGCAGTTTATAGTATCCTCAGTAATTATAATTATATTCCAGACTTTTACTGTTCTTATTTTTTAAAGATTTTATTTATTTATTTTTAGACAGAAAGGGATCGAGGGAGAAACAGAGGGAGAGAAACATTAGAGTGTGGCTGCCTCCCGCACGCCCCCACCTGGGACCTGGCCTGCAACCCAGGCACGTGCCCTGACTGGGAACTGAACCAGGGACCCTTTGGTTCGCAAGTCAGCGCTCGATCCACTGAGCCACACTAGCCAGGGCTATGTTCCAAATTTTCAAAAGAGAGAATTGAGATAGCATTGCTGAGAGATCCTGAGAAAAGAGTAGCATCATGGCGTCATAAGACTTAAAATAAAAATAGTGGAAAATTGCAGCAAGTAAGCTAAAAAAAAATCCTTTACCATTGATAGTAAAGTTTATACATTTTATCTTTCATAGATGATGCCATTTTTATCTCTAGTTTTAAGCACACATTTATTATATTTTCCCTTTTCCTGCGCAAGTTTGGCAAAGCAAAATTACACAGTAAGAATACATAGGATTTAGACGCCAGTATTGTAAGATTCCAGTCCTGAGTGAGTGACTTCCTACACATTTAATTTTGGAGTTATAATTTGAAAAGATATATCCTCTGTTTTTTATCTATAAAATTAATAAATAAAATAACATTATGTTGATAATTATATTAACTATATCTAAAACATAATAAATACTTTAATTGTAGCAAATATAATTATAACAAAACACCTCTGGTCATTTCAGAAAATTTGGGAATCTAGAAATCCATGAAGAAATATGTACAGACATTTATTGTATTTACCAATAATGACTAAACATGTGAAATTATTGTTAATAATTATATGTATACATCTCTGATCAATTACTATGACTGGATCTCCATTTTAAGAATTTAGTAGTATTAATCTATTTAATCTTCACAGTACATTCATGAAATCAATATTATTGTTATCTATATTTTATCGATGTGGAAATGGAAATACACAAAGGTCAATCGAATTGTTTAGAGCTCCTTAGGTAGCTTATTCCAGATTCAACCATGGGCAACCTGGCTGTAGGGGTTATAAGCTCTTGTCCCCTGCAATACATTAAATATAATTGGCCTGATAAATTATGGAAATGTACACAATCTTTACTCACTTTTAAATATTTACATTTACAATTGAAAATATATCATTGTCAATTAAAAGTTTAGTGTTTATATTTTTGCGATCGCAAATATTCCTTTTGTTGGAGTTACCTTGATATTCTTTAACACTGTTATTAAAAATATGATACATACTTTTTAATTATATGAATGTCATTTCAATGCACATCTGGGGACACAGATTCCTCACTGCTTATACATTTAGTTTCTCTAGAAAATGAGAATTAATAAGGGAAAATTCTGTATAGCTTCTCCGAAGGCTATTAAAAAGGAGCTCTTTATTATAAAACAGAAGTTCAAGAAAACATTTTTACCATAATAAAGCTGGCAATTGGCAAATTAAATTTTTAGTAGTTCGAAATTTTTTGAGTAGAATATGTTCGTGTGCATAAACACAGCTCTATCAAAAGCTATTATTGCTCTATGCCTTAGAGTGACACCTCCTCGAATAAGAATCAAGTGGCCAGTGTGAATACAGATCACCCTGATGGCCCTGCACCGCTTTTTCAACATGAGAATCCAAAGCCCACTCTTCCTCCTACAGATCATGGAGCAGTTATAAAAGGTAAGGAATTAGGGTGGAGGTAGTGAGAAGAGAAGCAATACAGGACGATTAACTATAATAGAGTACAACTGTCAAGTCAGGAGGACATGGGGCGTGGAATTGCTAACAGAGCCAAGTACAGGAACATATACATGGGAATATTGCTAATGCCTGAGTAGTAATTTGCTCTTGTGCAAGTACAAGTTCACTGGACTAGAAAATGCCCTGACTTCACAGTTCCCTACCCCATTTTGTCCTTTCTTTACAGTTGGTATGATGTCACTGACCCTGAAACAAGGAACTGATTCATCTTCATACTATTGCATCTGCGCGTCTACCTATGATAGTGCTATTTCAGCACTTTACAATGGTATCCAGCTGCGGGGACGATTGAGGGCTGACATATATGTGAATGCAGGGACATTTTTTTCTTTGCAAAAAGGCTTCACTTATTTACTAAGGCACGCTCTTGTAGAGCTATATCCATTAAGGGAGATAATGTCTTTTCAAATTTCCTGAAAGATACTTGTAGGCTAGGGGAGTGTGTGTTCACATATTTGCATATGCATATACCTATGTGTAAATATGCATACTTTCAACTGGAAGAGGGAAGAAAAAGGAGTAAATGATATTTTCTCTTATCTTCTACTGATGACCACTACAAATACTTGAGGCGTCTTTGTAATTTGAAATTGGGTGGTGAATGACTCTAACAAATGAATTTAACATATATTTATAACATTTTAATATTACAAATTAAAGCTTGTGTTATAAGAATGGTGGAAATGTAGGATTTTTGTTCTTATTATATCTTTAATTTGTCCTACCACTTTAAACTATAACCTGTTCTCTGGATTCAATTGCAAAGCAACTAATATTTGTCTATCTCTAGAAAGGACTATAGAAATTAAATAGCATGCAAATACATTTTGAAAATTATAGATTATATGTAGTATATTATTGTACTACTCAGAACTGAACTTGCAGTGTTACTATTAAACCATATTCTTATATCTTGTTCAAATTGAGCATTAATGCCCCAATTTTTAATTACAATATATTAGTTTACTCACCATAGCACATCTATTCTTTTCTTATTCTGAGTTATTCTATCCTACTAGATTCCACATTGAGAAGCAAGCACAAAGGTGATGCTATATCTGATCTTTTAAATTGCATGAAAATGAAAGAGCATATTTCATGCTCTTCTACTTACACATATACAGGCCTCCAGCCTTGAAATAATTTGCTTGGATTTTGTAGGAAGCGTAGGATGAGGAAAAAAATTCTCTGGGGAATAACTAAAGATAGGACAGTTACTACCTTTAAATTGATTTGCAGGTTTTCACTGAAAATTCCTTTATTTCACTTCATTAAATAAAATAACACTTAATGTATCTTTGCTTGGTTATATTATTGGATATCCAAAACAAAGTCACATTAGACATTTGGAAGCACAAAAATTTATGCTCTAGTGAGTGTGACTCCACCTTGACTTTAAGGTTAAGTACAGCAAACACACACACAAATCAATCCAGGAAATACAATAATGTATGTAACTATACAGTAGAAATTTTGGACTAACTATACTTCTAAATTACAGTTTGTTGTTATAATGCTTACTTATAAAGGACTTCCTGCTATGGTGTGCTTTTAATCCTTGATAAAGAAATTTTCTATATTGCTTTCTAGATCATATTAATTTTATATTCAATATAGGCTCACTATTTCTTTTTAATAAAACTATGGTTTGACATTTATATTTTACTGTGGAATTATTTATTTTATGGTTTTCTTTATTTACAGTTATAATGCTGGTATTTCCCTACCAGGAGCCTGGGTAAAGTAGAAACCATTATGTTTGAGCTGTATTTTTCAATGCTACTGTTATGAGTCTTCAAAAAAAGTTCCAAACTCTGTTAAATCAGTCTCTTCTTTGTCAGCCACAACTGGTATCTTTCACGTTTTTTTTAAAACAAAGATTATTTATTTCAGTTAACTGAACCTTAGCTAACCAACATGAGCAATGATAATGCATCTGTGATAATGTATTTCTTGTAAACAAAATCCTTCATTTAAATGAATGGGTTTGTTTTCCTGTTATTTTACAAGGGCTCTTAGCTTCATTACTTACAAATCATATATTTATATGTAAAGTGTGAAGAACAATTTCTCATACAGGTGAATGTGATAAAAAGTGTTTTCCTAGAGTTACTGACATGCTTTTTTTCCCCAGTTCCCCAAATATCTTAAGGTATTTTGTAAAAATATACTTTTTAAAGATGTAATCTTTGGAGAAAATAGTTAAATTTCTCTATTTCTAATGTTATCAGAGGGAGGGAAAATATATACAAATCAAGCAATTATCTCAAATTCTTCATTGGATTATCTCACCTAAAATGTTGTTAATAACTAAATAATTCAAAATTGACACAGTTAAGTTTATATTTGCATTAGGGTAAATTAAGAGACCCACACACATAACATGCTCACATATGATGCAAGTCTATGTCTCTCTCAGGCAAGATGTGTGGACATTGTTTGTTGGTAGCAATTCCTTTCCATGTAGTAAGTCAAGGACCTGGTCTATTTTTTCATCTTTCATCCTCCCCATTCCCTTGGCCACCTTGTCTTCCACACTTGGTCAGCTGAATGGACATGCGACCTTATACTCTTTCTGAAAAACCTCTAGCCAAAACTGTGATGCCATACTTCCACTCACATTTATAGCTGAAGTCATATTAAGAATTAGAAAAGACCTAACATTATGTCCCCAGGTAGAAAAAAATGTAGTGAACAGCTATCTGGCTCTACCTTGCAACTACTCCTGTGAGTTTAGATTCTCAGATGTATAATGGGCAGAAGTTAACAATGATAGTACAAGAGAAATCAAAAGCTGGATCAATAACTGCATTGATATTTGGATATTGATATCTGGATAACTACATTAATATTTGAATGTTTACATTTTCATTATAAAAGTTCATATGACATTAAACCATTCACATTAGAATACATCAGAAAAGTACAGTTAAACAATGAAATTATTTTCAAACAAAAATATTTTACCACTTCAAGTTTCTTATTATTTCTATGTACACAAATAACTCATCCTCACTATTTTCTAAGTGATGTGAAGCTTCAAAGAACAAGATTTTTTTCTTAATTTTTAATATCAACCTGCTCAGTATTTAATTATTATCAAAAAGAGTAATTGGAATTTTCTTTTCCTCATGATAATTCATAATGCATTATGATAATACATTTTTATCCAAGCTCTCTCTGTATACATAAATTTATTATTTTGTTGTTCAAAGTAGCAGGCAGCATTGTAAAACTGTTTCAAAAAACTTGAACACTGTTAAAAAATAAGAAATATATCAACATAGAAAATGTGTAAGATACCAGTTAATCATTCCTTGCATTTGGCAGGTATTAGCTATTTTTTGTTTTCTCTGTTGAATCAGCTACAAAGTCTATAAGGATTAAAAATATCTTACATGTCATATATTTTAGTAAAGGAGAAAAGTAAAATTAGAGATTTTAATGAGTATCTCCTCTGACTGAGACTGTGATATTTCTGGGAGAAAAAGATTATTTCTGAAATGAATTATTATATATTTACTACTTTAATTTATTCCACAAGTAACTAATATGCAAGATAAAGAACACTTTTTGAAATATTTAAACAATAAGTTATTTAAATGTTCTCAGTTTCAATTATGTGAAATTTTAAATGCAGAGAAATTTAGATGGTCTGATATTTCTATGGTTCTAGGGATTTTATATTAACCATTCTTTGAATCTGTGCATCATTTCAGAGGCTTGGAAAACTGTGCAGCTTGTGTCTTTTTTAAAGTAAATTTTATCTTATTTGATACTTATATTTATAGCATCGTTAATAATGCTAGAACACACTAGGCTTGGAATAGATAAAATTAAATTATATATCCCTGCAGCATGATTAACTGAAAAGCTGGTACATGCCAGGCAAAGTCAGCTAGACATTCGGCATAAACCGTAACTACACTGAGATGTGAAATTAACTCAGCCCTATGATACCAGGGTAACTGGAGTCAGAGTTCCCTGTTTGTTCTTTAGGACATCATCATAGTTCAAATGTTACTAAGATTTCTTTTCAAGATTTTAATAGAAACTTACTGTCATTTTTAAATCACTTTTCTGATCTCTACTTTCCTGAATTACTATCACAGTGGGTATTTTGTTATACTAGTTTAGTGAATTTAGATACACCCTATCTTCTTACATAGTTTCTCCTAGGGTGCCTGTCTGTCCTAATCCTTTTTCTATCTTCTTAGTTTTGAAGAGAAAATACATGCTTTTTTTTTTCTTCACACTATTTCTAACTTTGTTGGATTTCAGCATCAGAGTAGCAACTCTAAAGGTTTAATTAGATGAGTGAATCATGTCCCCACAAATGCAGAGACCCTAAATGCTATTAATTTATCAAAGGTGATTAGAATATTTGAGTAAGAGTCAAAAGTTACTTTAAAAAGTTAAGCTAAGTTCAGTAACAGGTGCAGGAAAATACATACACATACAAGTGTTGTCTTTGGAATCTTTCTGACACCTTGTATGAGAGACAAATTAACTGAGGAAGAGATTTCTAATTTACTAAAATAACAGACCTTTGGGAAATAGTTGTTTTTAGCATTATTATCAATTTTAATAGTACGAATGCATGCCAAGTGTTACAGGGAAAGACTAATGTGAAATTTCATTCCCTTATTTTTATCAGATCTAAGTGCTGGGCTTTAAAATACACAATATGTTTCTAATGGATATGAGGATATGAGAACATACTTTCTCTTAATAAATTTAAATTCTGGTAGAACTAATTTTGGCCATAAAACATAAAAGCAATATGTATGTACAATCTGAGATCAGAACCTCAACAGGCAATTTGGTAAATTGCATAAACTGTGTTTAATAGTACATATAAAGTCACTGTGAAATCTACCAATTTTAATTTTCTTAATTATAGTATCAGTTGTATGACTATATATCTGACTACTTCACAACTTACTTACATATATAGTTACAAAGAAAAAATTCATTACACCTAAATTCTTCTCTATTCAACTAAGCACAATTATTTAATATTGTAGAGCTAATACTAGCAATTGTATGATTCTACTTTGATACTTAACAAACAAAATCAAGTAGTCATCTTATCAGCTTTCACCAGATTTTATCACTGGAAAATATTTCGATGTTCACTAAATAAAAGCTATCTTTAAGCTAATTTTATGCTTTACAATTGAACTCAAAGATATGACTCATGGTTACATAACACAAATATTTATATACTAATCTATAATCTCCAAAAGGAGAATGTTTCTGACTCATAAACCCACTAAATTATGCTTGATAAGTTGAATTTTAATAAATTACTTTTAATACATATTTTCTGTCAATGGAATATAAATAACAGTTAAATAATCAATATGGATAATTCATTTGGTTTAGTAACCATGTTTAATCTGGCCCAAAATGCACAATATTAGAAACCATTAATGATGAGAAAAACACATCAAAAATTTATTTGAAAGATAAGTCAAAATTTATTTTGAGTTTTACAGACTTCTCTAAATCTTGAATCAAGACTTCCTCTCCCTTTTCTCCTCCTGAACGCTTTCAATTGATAGCTTTTAGAGAAAATCTCAGACACCTCTAATCTCCCTAGGTCTTTTTAGCACTCCCTATTACTCCTTTGTTTCTTCAACAATTCTCAATCCCACTCTTCTCAAGGTCTTTCCTAAAATTAACAGTTCTTCTATGTTGCTCTATTCTCCTCCTTACTTTGTTAGGAGTACAACCTAACACAGAATATTTAATCCACAAGAAAAATCTCTCAAAAACAAAACCATTCCATCCCCATCTGTGGTGAATTATAATCTCAGGGGATTACACCAACACTTATTTTTCTTATCTTTAACTACACCCTCATCTTTGAATGTAAATATGTTAATTCCTGTAAATATGTTCATGTCTACTTCATTTTCATTTTATAATCACTTCTTTGTTTTATATTATTCTTTATTTAGTATTTTGCAAAAGTTCTGCAACTCTCAAAGTCTACTAGGTATTGCACACCAAAGCAGATTACAAATTTCATGAAAATTGAAAATACCCTTATAGAATTTAAATTTTTTAAATAAAATATAACAATTGAAAATGAAAAGAACTATTAATGATTTCAATGAATGAGAAAGTTGATATCGCTTATAATCTTTTCCCAACTCTATATTTACACTGTTGATTAATGGCTTAAAATATTCATCTGCTTTGACCTTTATTATGTTTCTCTGCTTACTTGTTATATACAGTAAATTAAAATATCCTAACTCATAATTATCATTCATGTGGAATGGCAGGAAGTGTTTGACAGTTTTGTCAGGCAATTTAAGGTATTTGGATTGAATATATATCCAGCAATTATGAAAAGATTTCTCACTTGTCAAGAAAATTTACTTTGCTTTGCTTCTTGGAAATGAATCTGTTAGAGTCACAAAGTTTATATTCCCAAAAAAGCATGTAAGAATAACTCCATAATACAAAAACTTGCTTTTTCTGACTATGAAGTCAAGGCATTTACGTATAAGTAAGGTAGCTAAAGGAAAATAATATAGTTCTACACAATGAGTCAAGCATCATATTTGAACAAAAAAAAATTTCTACAAAAATTTGTAATAAGTAAATAAAAATGTCCATGACAAATATTCAAATAAACAGCAATTTTAAAAGATAACAATTAAACACTAAACATTTTACAGTCAAATGTAAGAATGTTAAGACAGTGCTTCTAGCAAACTAACCAAAATCACTTTGATTATAAAATGTCATAAATATTGCTACAACAAAATAATATAAACTCTAATCTGAGTTATAGAACTAGTTCTGTTTTTTCAAATATCTAACATATTCTTTAGGCTTTTACTTTATGTTTTTTACAAAATATAATTGTGTACTCAAAATGCTTGTGCTTTCATATGCTCAAGGTAATTTACTTAGAGATATTGAAAATTTGCCCTATAGTTTCAACTATAATTTTAGAAAAGCTCAATCAAACTATTTAATATTTTAAATCTCTATTATTACATACAGAATATTTTCAGTGCCCTAGCATATGAGTAGTCATTTTCAAATCTAGAAAATTAAATGTATTTCAGTAGTAGTATTTCAATGAGTACTTTGATTATAAGAACTCTGAAAAATGTAGTTTATTTTACAGATATGGTTATTAAATTTCCCAATGACATTTTATCTGTTTTCTATATCATAATTAAATCTCAAATGGTAGGGAAGCGCCAAATTCTCAATGATTATGTCACCTCTACCAGTTTGGCTTTCCCAAGAAATACCAAAATACTGTCCTTGATATTAAAAATTGTGACATTTCTACCTGAGGTAAAATACTCACAGACATAGCCAGTGTGGGGTGGGATCGAGGAAGGGGGGAGGGGATGGGAAGGGCAGAGAGAATGGTGGGGGGAGAAATGGGCAAAACTGTACTTGAACAACAATTTTTAAAAAGATAAAAAATAAAAAGAATTAAAAAAATAATAATCTGAGTATTTGAAATGTAGAATATGTATCACTGAGCTATTTTAGTTTAGTAATATGATTAAAATTTTAAAATTTCTCTTTGTATACTTTTATCAATATCTTGGCATTTAATCATATGTAATCACCAGTATACAGAACAAAAAACAAAATTACAACAACAGCAACAGCCAAAACTCATGAGAAGAGCTTCCCTTTAACAACTACCTAAACTTTAGTTGAAAAAAAGTAATAAAATTGTTACCAAATATCACACAGCGCTCCTAAAAGAATGTCCCACAGACAAAGTTTTGACCAAAATCACATTTTTCTCTTAGTCAACACAAATTAAGACCAGATAGCATATTATTGAAGACCACTTTTTCAACATAGTAGAGCAGTATGTGGACTCTCTTTGCACATAAATGACCTTTCTTGCTGTACTCACAGGTGGACGTTCATCAGCATTAACCCCAGCTCCTCTTTTCTGGCATTATTTTCTGGTATGTCTGTAGTTACAGAGTAATCCACACACACATGCTTACTCATGACTTAACACACAATACATCATCAGCTATTTTTATTACAGAAGATTGTTGTTTTCATCTTTGATCACATAATATCTACTGTTTCCTTTTCACAATACATGCCTTTAATACCATGTCACTCATTAATATAACCTGGTGAAGAAATGTTGTACCTAGCAAATGGTTTTTTTCAATAGATCATAACACATCATTTTGGGAATAATAAAACTTGTATCTGGTTTTTCTGCTAAGACTGACATTTTTAATAAAGTCTCTGTGGTTTTTATTGATTTTCCTTTCCTAAGGATAAAATTATCAGTTTTTTGACTCAAAATATTTACTTTTGGTTGTTCTAATAGACAAAATAGCATAAGCACAGTTTTAAATTTTTAAATACTCATGAAATAATGCAAAATGTGCAAGTTTGCTAAACTGAAAAGCTTAAAAATAGTTCAAAAATTAATGAAGTTCTAAATAAACATATATTTTATGTGGGTACATTGGAGGTCTCATTATTAGAGTTTTGAAAGATCTCAATTCTTCTCTAATCTAAAGATTATATTAAAATATTCAATTGAAGATGCCAGAAATAAACAATGAATAAATTTATAAAAAAGTAATAGACTAGTCAAAATTATATATATGATATATATTAATCTTATCTATAGATTTATATATAGATAAGTTTGAAGAAAGCTGAAGGAAGCTCACTATTACTGCCTGATTTTGAAGCTTACTATAGAGCCGTTTTAATTCATAAAAATATAGTATCGGTGGAAGAACAAAATAGTAATTAATAAAAAAATAGAATGTCCAGAAACTGACCCACATATAAAGCATAAAGTAATTTTCTAAACAGACACCAAGACAAATTTCAATAGAAAGAGGAAAGTCTTTTCAGCAAATAGTGTAGGAACAACTGGATAAATGTGTGGAAAAAGAAAACTTATTTATATCAAATAAAAATTAACCAAAAATATGAAAGAAACATAAAAGAATATATTTAGAACATTAGAGTAAGCAAATATTTCTAGACCAAAAAAACCCCCCAAAAAACAAAAAAAAAAACTACTCGTAAAAGACAAAAAGTTATTTAATCCTCACTGGAATTAAAACTTGATGCAAGTCTACAAGCATCACTTGAAAAATAGATATTGCTCAATAACATTATTTGTCTGAGAAGTTAGATATCAAATTAAGTTTTAAAATTAGAAAATGACCTAAGTGACTAATAGTAAAATCATTGGCAAAATCAAATGTTTGTGGATGTGGAACTACTGGAAATTTCAATCTTGGCTGGAGAACTATAAAATTTTACAAATACTTTTCAAAACTGTGAATTACTTTTTTATAAAATTAAATATACATGTATATTTTACCTAGTTTCATTTATACAGGAAATAAGAAAAATTATTTACAGACAAAAATATACAAACAAGAATATTTATATCACTGTCAATTACATCAGACCAAACCCAAACAAACCAACTGGACAACTAACAAATTTTTTCAACAACTGGATAATTGACAAATTTGTCATTTCAATCAATTAAATACTACTCAACAATATACAAAGAATTAACTACTGACACACAATGTAGATGAATCTCAAAAACATTTTAAATTTAAAAAAAAAGTCAGAAATAATAAGGTCATTCCATTTATAGGAATTATCCCATTTATATGAAGATTAAATAAGTAAAACTAATTTATGATAGAAATCAGAAGATTAATTTGCTGTGGAGGTAAAGAATGACAGGAAATGTCAGAAGGAAATTTTCTGGGATGAGAAAAATATCTGATATGAAATTCAGGTATAATTACGTGGTTGTATACAAATAACAAAAACTAAATAAACAGTATACTTAAGATGTATTCATTTCACTGCATATAAATTTGACCCAATTTTTTAAAACACAATGCAGCCCTGGCCAGGTAGCTCTGTTGGTTAGAGTGGTTTCCTTATATGCCAATGTTGTGGGTTCCATCCCCAGTCAGGGCATGTACAACAATCAACCAATGAACGCATAAATAAGTAGAACAACAAATCAATGTTTCTCTCTCTCTCTTTCTCCCTTTCTCTCTCTTTCCCTCCTTCCCCTCTCTTTCTCAAATCAATTTAAAAACACACACACACACAATACAGTGAGAATAAGATACAAAACAGTCACCAACCTAATAAAATCAATAAAGTCCAGAATTCATTTAAATTTTTAAATTTTGATTGCTTGTGTGAATCCTCAACATAGCAAATTAGTTTTTCTCAGCACAACTAGAATCTCTTTTTATCATCTTATTAGATCCCTCTTCACTGTTACTAGAAATAACTATATAGCAACTTGATTTTTAATCAATGTTAAATAAATAAATATTCTAAATTCTTTGCAACATGTATATATTTGTTATTAGGATAATACTATACTTTCAATGAATCTTCTTTTATGCCAGATATATCATGTTAATTAGTAATATAACAAAAAAAGTAAATAAAAAATAAAATAAAAATGTAAAAATTACAAAATTATCCATTGTTAACTTGTTAGCATAAAAATTTATAAAAATAACTTTTGTCAAAATGAATACACCTCCTGAAATGTTAGCTAAATTTAGATTAGGAAGTCAATGTCTGCAATACTTTAATCTCATGAGCAACTACAGAAGACAAATATTATTAAAATCATGGTGAGGTTTCTGCAAAGTTGTTAATATTATACGATATTATTTTTCTCATACTCAGAAGTATTTTTCTTCTGAGGTTGAGAAAGCTCCTTTAGTTCTCTTTACTGAATGTCATAAGCCATCGAAGGGCCATAAATCATGTTTTAAATGGAAAACTACTCTAGGTCAATGTGCACTTTCTACCATTACTATTCTCATCCAATCCATTCAAAGGAACTTTTTCATGAATGGTATTCACTTTACCTTTCATGTACTTCTCCCTGAAGTTTATTGTGACATCAGTTCCTTTCAATTCTCCCATAAAATGGTCTACTACATATCAAATTAAAAGGACAATTTCCATGTTCTCAGTTTAATAAACTACTTTTCTGTATTAGTCACAGCCTATCTGTTTTTCCTTTTGAAAACTGGTTTTCTAGTACTGTGTGATCCCTTACTCTTTGGATATCTGTAATCATTTTTTAGTCTCATCTTGTAGTAGTTTCTTTAAAAACCCACTACAGCTGGCTTATATGTTCCTTTTCTACGCTCTCTAAAATATTCTCACATTGCAATAGTATATTGTAATACAATAGTTGTTTTTCTCTCTAGCCCGCATTTGATTGTCAGCTCTTTGAGGGAAGTTTGCCTTTTTCATCTTTGGTTTTCAATGCTTGACTCTTGCTAGATTGCTAGATGCTCAGTAAAACTGTTCTTAATGAATAAATGATGAAGATATATGAAAAATCTTAATAATATACATCAAAATATGTGATTTTAAATAGCAGGCAATGGGACGTAATGAATGATTTGTGATCTGAAAAAGTTTTCTGGTGGAGATCAAAAATTTTATTTCCTGGTTTTTGAGAGGTGACTAGAAATGAGAAAGAAAGAGAGGTGATACGATTCAGAAAGAAAAATATGCAAAATAATAAAAAGAAACACAAGTACTTTATAATTTTAAAAGCTTTTTTTTTTTTTTTGGTCCCTCTGTGAAGGTTAATTTTATGTGTCAACAACCTGGCTAGGCAAAGACACTCAGATATTTGGTTTATGTAACTCGATATTGCTGTGAAGGCATTTCTTTTCAGATGAGATTAACATTTAAATCAATAGGCTGAGTAGAGAATATCATCTTCCATAATTTATCTTGGCCTCATCCAATCAGATGAAAGCCTTAAGAAAAAGACTGAATTCTCCTGAAAAGGGAACGCTGCCAGTAGACTGCGTTTGAACTTAAGCTGCAACATCAAATTTTTCCTGAGTCTCCAGCTTGCTGGCCTACATTGCAGATTTTGAACTTTCCAGTCTCCACAATTTCATTAGCTAATTCCTTATTTAAAAAATCAATCGATAGAGAGAAAAATAAATAGATAAATGAGAGATATAGATACTGTAAGTTTATATTTAAGCATGACTATTTAAAGCAGATTAGCTCTTTAGCTACAAAACTAGATTTATAATTACTTAAATTATATACTAATTAATTTAATTACTTAAATTAAATTAAATATATAATTTTAGTTACAGCATAAGAACTAATGAAACATAATTCTGTCTATGGACTGTGCAGAAAATGTGACAGATAAGAATTTAATTCACTGAAAATCATATAAATATTGGGAAGAAAAAAATGTATTAATAATAATAATACAGAGGGAGTGTACCTAAAAACATTTTGTGGAAAATAATATTTTAAATATAAGTCGATAATATAATTGATTAAAGTCAGCATCTGGACCAAATGTTACCTTGCTACTGTTATTTTAAGTATAGTGCATTGTAGGTCTGTAAAAGAGCAATTTGCTTTAAGTGTTATCATCTATTTCTTAGAGGTTTTTTTTAGGATAATGGGGTGTTATGAAATTTCTAATTCATTCCATTCAATGTCTAACTTACACAGATTATTAGAATCTCACTGTGCCTCAATAAAGACTAATCTGACACAGGCAACACATCTCATAATGAATGTATAGCAATTGAGAATTATATGTGTGTCATGTTTTTAAAAACCAATTGATAATTCATACAGCTATTTTTAGGAAACCATATGAAGAAAACATCTCATTACATAAAAACTAAAATGATAAACGTGAAGCTGTCTTGTCTGTGGGCAAAATAGATTGAGTACACTTACAACTGCTACTGTTTGTCATTGTTTAATATTATATTCTATCATAAGTTGTTTTTTCCAAAAAACCTTGAAAAAATGGAAAAAATGTTTTCATACAAGTTTACACAATGACACAATTTCAATTTATTGTTATAATTAATATAATCTCTGACTTTTAAATGTACATGTCAAAAATGTCTTTATTACTGTGAAATTACATCCTCAATGCAGTAAGGATAGAGTGATGGCAGATCACTACCTCTCAGTGATGGAAGGATGCAATGTAATCAGTCTTTCACCAGGCAGTTGGCTTTTCTTTTCAGACAATGATGCCCCACTGAGTGTTTAGCTTACTCTTGGCCTCTGTTCTTGGCAGGTTGGGCACTCAGCAGTTGGATAATCAGATCAACCTACCACATACATTATAACACAGAAGAACCTGGCCTAATAGAATTTGGACAACTGGAGTCAGTTACAGTGCCAAATGGTAAACAATACCCCATTGAAGCTAGTGAGCTGTCCTTTAAATTTTTGAATCAGTTACAAGTGTAATATGACTGTTTCTACCATAATCCAGATTATATAGATCAGAAAACTGAAGATGTATGTGCAAATGGTCCCTCTTACCATTCTTTATATCTAATAGTTCACTTGGAGCTTTTCTGGGGCTTCCAGCCTCTGCAGCCTGGCTCTGATACTCCAGTTCTTAGTTTTCAAACAAGAATGTTTCCATTAGGGAAAAATAGTGAGTTACTTCAATGAGAGTTGATGCTGATTCTAGTATATTTCGGGATCCTCAAATCACTATACTTCACTGGTCAGGAAACATAAACTATTTACTAAGGAAAAAATGTCATTGCTGCCACACAGTGCTTGGAAGGAAGTAAATGCCTGGAACTCAGGCAATTTTGGTGGATACCTCTTTGTAAATTCATTCTGTACAATAAAGATGACTGGAATACTACTGCAATATAATAATATCAAAATCACTAATAACTGAGATATTTTGTGAATAAAGTTCTCCAATCAGATTATAAAACAAAAAACAGTGAGCTGAGATACTGAAGACACAATTTAAATGATGTGGGTAGAGAAAAAAGGAAAATATCATGGGCAACTCTGTATTCAGTTTCAATATGAGTACTGTAGCAGGTAGATACATATTTCCTTTTCTCCTCCTCTTTCCTTTGCTACTTTGTATGAAGAGTAATGGTTAGATTTGATTTGATGTTTAATTCATGGGTCATCACAAGATCATCAGGAGCCACATCAATATGTAGCTCTTTCACCTGGAAAAATTGGTGTGGGAATACATAAAAGACTGTTGGGACCTTGCTGGGTAGAAAGTGAGAGACCCTATGTTTATATGCGGAAGAAGTATGAAGGTTAAAAAAAAAAAAACGGAAAGAAAAGAGAATGTGTAAAAAGTAGAAACAGAGATGGACTATGCCATTCCTAGACCTCTGTGCCCTAAGATTTTTTCCTTGCCACTCCTCTGCTCTAGTTTCCATTGCAGAGGGTCTGACTACAAGAGAGCTATAACCCAGGTATCCTTGTCAGCTGACCTCTAGCTAGATTTAATCTATAAGAAGAACCATTGGAAGACTGGAAGGCAGTATGTACCCCTCTATATGTGGGCAGCAACTCTGGCAGTAGCTGAATCTCCCACATGCAAAGCAGCTAGTTTTGTAGTTACCTCTTGGGAACTACAGCCTTTGAGGTCCAATTATAATAGCTCTTCCCTTTGGCCCTTCTTCCTGGTGGTGGAGGTGATTGCATATTACTGTTTATTCCTGGGCTGTCCTCCTGTTTCCTGTTCAAATTATAAGCTCTTGCACTATTTGAGTGAGCAAAATGCCTGTATTGAAATCCCTCATTTTAGTTATTAAATGAGTTATTATTTCCTGATCAGACACTATCTATATAGTACCCAATATACCACCTAGGAACAGTATAAACATTTTGAGCATGCACCATCTTTCTTGATAAAATAATACATATTTATACTAGATATTATGTACATCTAAAACCTACACAAACGTAAATGCAAGATTGCTTTAGAAAAATGGATTTAATGTACTATTTTCATTTTTATAGTTTTCCATGAAAAAAAATTGTTCTGGGTCAGGCAGGTCTTTACATATAGATTAAAATAAACCATTTACACGTCTCCAAGATTACTGTCTTCTGGAATCTAAAGTGGGTTTTCTAAACCTGGAATCCTGTGACTTGTCAGGAAAATAATTTGTGATCTGAAACTGGTCTTACCTCAAAACAGATAAAATCAGAGTCTCTCTGGCCTTTCTTCCCTTCTGTCACTTCTGTGGAACTCAATAAAGTATATATCAACATGCAGTCAAATCTGAGTTGGAAAGGACTACTTTAGGGAACCATTGAAACACAGGGTATAATATATTACACATTTCTTCTGAGAAATGTTGGACCTGTGCTGTAGAGTAGAGGAAAGACATAATAACTGAACACTATGTTTGTTAGTGGGTTAACATATGCTTAGGAGAATAAACCTTGTTTGTTTCATTTGAAGATGTTTGTATTATAATCATTTGCAAATGTGACCTTTTTTTAATGTCCTTTTCCAAATTCTGAAGCTATGCTCTTTGATGAGGACAAGAAAGTGTATTTGGGTTTTTTAGTGCATGATAATATAAAGTTGTTCTTGATGCTATTTTTTACATGACACCAGCCTCATACTGATGGAAGGAATAGCTAAAATTTATGTTAAGAAAGTTGTCTTTAAATTCCAGTACATATCAAAGTCCTTGATAATCAGTAGCCATAAGTAGATTTTTGAAGTGCTATTACATCTCTTGAAATAACAAATAACAACCAATTTTACTCAAAGCTGAATTACACAATGATTTTGCTGATTCTGTTCATTTCAGCTAGTCTGTCAGATACATGGCATTGCTCTAGCTTCACTCTCAGAGCTTTGAAATGAAGTCAAACAATATCACGTCACTTATTTTAATTAACAATGCCATTGCTTCCCAAATCATTATAACAGGGATAAACATGAAAAGATGACACATTGAAAAGCTGTTTGACATTTATTCTTGACTTCTTCTTTAATTTTTATTAATGTAATCTTTATTGTATTTTTCCATTACCATTTAGTCCCCTTATGTCCCCCTGCCAGCAGTCACCGCACTGTTGTCCATGTCCATGAGCATCTTTTCCTTTTTTGCACAATCTTGACTTCTCCCTTTAGAGCCCCATATTCTTTGTTGTAGTGTTCACAACACTTTCAAAACAGCTTCCATGAAATATTTGGCCCTTTCTAGTAAGAATATACAATTGTGTACTAAATTCCCTACTCTTTTTGCCAATGTGGTTGCTGATCATAAATTTTTAAACTAACTTCATCATTACAGAAAGATAGCAAAAATGCCTTAAGATAGTATTAAAAACCATTTACTTTAACAATGTTCACATATAAAAATTTGTGCAAATAAGCATGTACTTAGTAATATAATTCATTCAAAATATGTGCCATAAAGTCTGTTTTGGTATTTGTTAACACAATTTAGAACTGAAATGTATGTGAAAATATTACTAAGAGCATTTATAAATTACAACTTATTTCTACAGGATAAATTTTACCCACTTCTATTTGAATGTTGGAGTTATGGTATCATCAAATCAGAGCCTATTATCTTTATTGCCAGGATTCAACAGAGGATAAAAAGCCTGGATATGAAAACTGAAAACTTTACAAGGATCAATATCATAAGAATTGCGTTAACATCTTGCTTCCTTCATATCTTGGGTGCTGTTATCTGAGTGAGACTATCATGCATCTCCTATTCTTGTTCAAACATTCTGATATTGAAGAATAAAAAAATAAGTTGGTTAAAATGAAATACACTGTCAATATAAACTTAAAAATTTAAAGGTAAGACAGTTAAATTATCGTTAACTCGAGACAATTCTTTTCCCTGAAAAATAAAAGTAATTGTGTAAAAATTATGGGAAAAAATAGAAATTTACATATTTAAACTTAAAAAACTCTATAATTTTTCTTCTGTAAATTAACAAATTGTCATTTGTGTACATCATTAGTATATT